>JAAEAF010006330.1:0-18497 GCA_011037195.1 Triatoma infestans | reverse complement strand
AATAGCTTAGAGTTTAGAATATTCTATAGTATCCAAAATAGTATTTTGTTAATATTTTATAATTATCTTAGTACTGTGAATTTACCTTCAAAATGAGTGTATTTTAGAGTCAGGTATATTAAATGTAGGTCATTGCTATTGGGAAAACAAATGCACCAAAATCCCGTTGGATTAATTCTTTTGTAAAAGAAAAATTTCCCCGCTAGAGAGAGATTCCTTAAAATAGTCTGCCTTCAGCCTTTAAGCAATACAGCCTGACTTCTGCTTTCAAACAACTGAGTCTATATTCTGCTTTGAAAGCCAGAACACTTCAGGAATCGTTCTCTAAAAATCAGTGGCAGTTTCACAATATATTAATAAGTTTATAATATCAAATAACTTGTAGTTATTATTTTAAGAGAATATATTTATTGTTAACAATGGTGATTTCTTGATTATTTCTTAATACTTCAAATACTATCTTTACCTCAAACATACATACAAGCGCTTTTACTACACCGCCCTCGCTATTACAAATACACATCACACCATTACATTACAAACACAAATTGCCTGGACTTTACACGAATATATAAAATAGTATTGGAAAGATAATAGTAGAGAAAGGCTGTTGACGCGTTGTGACTGTTGTATAAACTGTTTAAAAACTGTGCCGTGTATGGCTAACGCAGCTGTATTTAAACAGAGTCTCCCACTCTAGTCTGGTCTAAGTGGTGAGCGAGACTTTCAAATTTTGTCTCTCTCTCTCTCTCTCTCTCTCTGCTTTAGAGCCCTCTCTTCGAATCCTATTACACATTACATTCTCATTTTCATGTTGGAGTTTTAAAAAATTCAGCTTTCTTCAAAAATCTCAATCAAAGATATTTTGGATTCTACAACAACACTAACATCATCATTCCTCGCTTGATCACTCTATACCCAATATGTAACATTGTGAGTTTATATTTTAATATCAAATCATCATTCATCAACGTTCTTCCGGCTCAATAAATCAGAAATCAGAATCGTAGTCACACATCAGGTTAATCTGTTCTTTTTCAAATTTGGAATTTTAATAATATTTTTAATACATCTCAAAATTATAAACGTGTTAGAACAATGAATTGTACTTAACTGGCACTTTAAAGGAACGCTTAATATTGCAGCTACCCTTCGAACCTTCCATAAATATCGCAAAGTGGCACTTTGGGTTGGTGATCGAAGCGTCCGTATCATGATACTTAAACGGAATATCAAGTTCCTGCAATTATTTCATTTTTGCAATATTTCTCTCCCTTTCACACACGCACACACGCACACACGTACATACAGATTAGAATTAGAATTAGAATGACGCAGGAGGGAGTAGACTCCAACCCAGGCACTGCGGCCTACCTATTGAGGTTTACTGTGCCAACCCCCTAATGTCTAGGAGAATTCTTCCTCTTCTTGAGGTCAAGGACCTTCCCCATCAGTCTTTCTTGCAGTACGATATCCTCCGGTCTTAACGTGCAAAAGATCTTGTACCGCCAATCTACCAATTGCGACACAATCAAACAACAGGTGAGAGTGGCCTTCTCCTCCACTTTCTGACACAGTTTTACACAAGGGCTCCGATTCAATGAACCCCACCTTGTGCAGATGTTTTTTTTTTTTGAACCTAATATGGCCTGTAAACAGGCCCACTCTCAGACAAATCCGATACCTGCTTAAACACAGGGTTTCTCTAGTTCTTTTCTTACACAGACCTGGCATAACTATTTTGCCGTGTTTTGCCCCAGTGCTTAGCCTCCTTTGTGGCGACTTTGTTCTCTCCGAGTCCAATCTCTCAGAGGCGCCTTCGCCATACTTTTGGCTATCCCCAGAACAGGTTCCGGCCCACAGAATGGAGTGTTCGCTTCAGGTCGGCTATCTCATTACATTTCATCCACTGTGTCCTGGCACTTATACCAGCTGCACTTTATTATGCCGGGAAAACAATTCCAGGAAGTCTCTACACTCCTTGACTATGGAAAAAGTGATTCTGAAGGCCCCAAGAGTATTCAGAGCCGCCTGGCTGTTCAGGACATACAGATCATTTGCTAAAAATATTTTTTCGTCCTCAGGGGACCCCAAACCTCAAAATCACTCAATTTAAGAAATTTGACACGATCGCAAAATAATAAAAGAAAGTGAAAATAATATTTAATACACTTGTAAGATTGAAATTTTGTAATAAATTTTTTAAATTTAATGAGAAAGCCTGAATGTATTTTGTAAATGTGCCACCACACATTTGTCTAATAAATAAATTTGTTGTTTTGAATTTTTATTATTTTACTAAGTGCAAGTGAGTGCTTTATCCAACTTATTTTAATATTCCTAAATGGGACATCTAGTTAACCCTTTTAGTTTAACAAAAACTGAAACACTAGTTACAGGAGTTTTATTTCCATTAATCTCAAATAAAGGCCAAATCATTATATATTTATGTTTTTAACGATGTACAAACTTATAACTGTGTTTTACTAAGCTACTCACTAGTTACATTTCAACCATGTCACTTGAGAATACAATGTAAACTTTTTATAGAAAAGATCATTAAAAAAAATGTAACGAAACTAAAAAATTTATAAGATCATTATATTGTTTGCATTATAATACTGATTAAAATAAAATATTTATAAGAATTTAGTTAATTGGGCATACAGATTTACTAATTGGTCTTGAAATGAACTTGTTTAGTCTGTCTCTCGCTCTCTCTTACACTGTTTGGGTACTAAGATAAAAGAGGTTTTAAACGGTAAGAGATCTTCTTCTTCTGCCTCTTCCACATCAAGTACCCCTCTTTATTTATACTGTCGACTTCCTAATGGGGGCGACTTTGGTCGGGTTAAAAGGCTGCCGCATTTTAACAAATCATTATTCTACATAAATCTGATTACAGGGTTATATTTTAATTGATTTATTTGCATGTCAGACGTTTCTAACAGTTTTCATATTTATGCAAAGTGCTCGTTTCAAAAAAACAGAATTATTGTTTTTCCTTTTTTTTTAAAGTTAAGATTTCTACTCTTCAGATATTTTAATTTTAATTACAATATTCACTAAAAGAGACCATTATTTTCAAATTAATTTCCAGAATGAAATTATAAATTATATTCCAAGATTTTTACTTTCTCCTAATGATGTTAACAGGAAGTATTATTGTTAAATTTTCTGGAATTGAATTTTCATCCGAAATATATATTCTGAGGTCCCCTGAGTGTGAAATTAATTAGTGATATTTTTCCGTGATAGCCTGCTTCATTTTTGCCTAGTCATGATTATGTAGGATGACCACAAAAAACAGCCGGGTATCACGGAAAATATCTCTGATGCTTTCCAGCTCTGCGAAACCAATGTAATGTGATAACAAGAAGGAGTGATAACAAGAAGGAAAAGATATAATTTTTAAATTATAAAAATTATAACTAGTGGTGCCAGCCAGTCGCTATTATTCAGGTCAAGAGCCGCGGTCAGTGCACGGTCAAAGGGACCGCCAAAGACACACCGCTAAAACCCTTTCAACAAAAACCCTTTCAAAAGGGTCATTATACGGTCAGTGTACAGAAGCCACCTGGCCGATATACAAGGGTCGACAAACACTCAAAAGACCATCTGGCTGCAGTCCTTTGATAACCGCCATCATCTGTTGCCACACTGGTCACCGACCTATTCAAGATCTAGGGTCAACACACGGCAATAGATGTTTTAGTGTGACCCGTAAATACCCACTTGCCAATGTGTGAGTGATGCCAATATAAACGTCTCTCCACAGGAGGAGGGGATGAGTATTCTTCAGTATTTTATCAGCGTTTCATCAGGATTCTACCAGTCATATACGACATCAGTTCATACATAGCGAGCGCGTCCCTATCTAAGGTTTTAAACATATATTTATTCATCAATCATTATAGTTGTGCATTCTAGTTACCATTTAAATCATTTTAAATTAATTGTAGTTTTATCCTTTTCAAACGTTTAAGTTATTGTTAAAATATAGTCTATTTTCGTAAATTAGTAGTTCATATTTCGAGTAACAACTCTCTAAAAATCTCTAACTAACTCCCAGCCATACATCGCATCATAACCCTATTCAAGACATCTGATTCCACTATACCAACCACAAAACTATGAAATTTCTTCATAACATAATTCATCAACGGAACTTTTATACGAACTTAATGTTTTTAGCGGATGTACCAGGATGTGTGTGATTGTTGTGTGTATTTATGTGAGTGTAGTGTGTGAACAGAATATTTCAAAATCACAGAAAGCTCACTCACTATTTCCCGTTTAAAAAAAAAACCATTGCAGCATCAACACCACTGCACCATTTCCGATCAAAAAATAATTTTATCGTTTTATACGAATTATTGATTCGTTTATTCTGTCACAATTTTCTTGAACATTGTTAAACAGTTTTCCGAAAACTTTGAATACTTTTTCCACATAGACACACACACACACACACTCACATAAATATCACTTTCATTTGAAGCATTTTTTTTAAGAATATTGATTTTTTTTGGAAGTTTCAAGTGGTGTTGCAATTATGGTTCTGTAAATGACCACTTTAATAAAATATACGGTTCTGCAGTGTAGAAATTAGAAAATTTCATTTACATTTAAAAATTTGAAGCTGAAACGAAGGACCCATGCAAGGGAATTTCATCAAAAAGACATTAAATGTGATTTGTTGTAATTAAAAACAATATTCAACTTCCATAACAAATTGAGATCTAAAAATAATAAAGTACTCCTATTCAGCACATTGGGAGGGCGGTTTTTGGGCTCTCGCGCATACCCGCAAAAGTGTTACCAAAATGGAAAACTATTCTGGAAACAACTGGAACACTATAATTGGAAACAATTTGGCATTAAAAGAGACCGAATGAGCATAGCAGGCTCCCCCTAAATAAAAATACAAATGTATTTGAACATCTTATGATCAACAAGAAAATCTGGTGTGAAAACTCTCATACAATTTCCTTTTATCAGAGACATTTACCGTGATAGCCTTGTGATATTTTTGTGGTCATTGACCGGTTTCGTGCGTTTGCCCCTCATCAGGATTTCTTTTGTCAAACAGTGTAATAACATAGTCTTGCACGGAGTAAATATGAGTTGATACCCACGTATTTTGTTCTGTACACTTAATACACTCAAATTTGCTATGTGCAAGTCTATGTTATTTACGTTGTTTGACAAAAACATTCTGATGATGGGCGAACGTTCATCCGGAATAATCCGGATAATCTGTTGTTTAACCAGGTGAAATACCTGGGGATCATTTTGGGGACTCCAGACTCACCTGGAAAGCGCATCTGGAGCATGTTAAACAGAAGGCAAAGAAGTCTCTCTGTGGTGGTACTAGAGCCTGTGGGAAAACATGGGGTCTTTCCCCCAAAATGGCCCACTGGCTCTACACGCGGACCATCATACCTGTCCTCACTTATGGGGCAGTGGTGTGGTGGCCAAAAACGGAACAGCAGGTCGCGAGGAAGAACCTATCAGGGGTTCAAAGGCTGGCGTGCCTGCTGATCTCGGGGGCATTTTGCAGTGCCCCAACGGCTGCATTGGAAGTACTGCTGGGATTACCTCCGCTGCATCTTTTGATACCAGTGCGTACAGAATAATGAACAATGACCAGTGGAAACAGAGGAGCTCCCTGGCCAAGCATGTGGACATAACTCAGAAAGTGGACCCTGGCCCTATCTTTAAGATGGCTGGGGAAGAGTGCTTCCAACATTCCACTTTGAGCTCCCCTTCCAGGTGATTTTCACGTCAAAATCGGAATGGGCTAAAAGTTAGGAAAAACGAGGCCGGACTGGGGGATCCTGGTTTACGGATGGGTCCAAAATGGCCTGCGGTACTGGAGCCGGGATATATGGAGTTAAACCGGAGGTACTCATCGAGAGGCCTCTTGGTAGATACTCCACGGTGTTCCAGGCTGAAGTCTATGCTATCAAGATCTGCGCTGAGGAGAACCTGCGTATGGACTCTAGGAATAGGGAGATATGCATCTTCTCGGACAGCCAGGCTGCTCTGAAGGCACTTAGGGCATTCAGAATCACTTCTTCCCTAATTAGAGAGTGTAGAAACTCTCTGGAAGCGTTGTCCCGCCACAACAGAGTGCGGCTAGTATGGGTGCCGGGACACAAGGGGATTAAAGGCAATGAACTAGCCGACCAACTGTCCAGGAATGGTGCGAGTACTCCTTTCTGTGGGCCAGAACCTGTTCTGGGAATAGCCAAAAGTATGGCGAGGGCTTCTCTGAGAGAATGGACTCGGAGAGAACATAATCGTCACTGGAGGCTAAGTACTGGAGCAAAACACGGCAATAATGGTTATGCCAGAGCTGTGTAGAAGAAGAACCAGAGAGACCCTGGGTTTAAGCAGGTATCAGATTTCTCTGATAACGGGCCTGTTTACTGGGCATGGCAGGTTCAAAAAACATCTGCACAAGGTAGGGTTGGTGGATGTAGAGCCCTTGTGCAAATTGTGTCAGGAGGAGGAGGAGGAGACGGCCTCTCACCTGTTGTTTGATTGCGTTGCAATCGGCAGACTGAGGTACGAGATCTTCGGCACGTTGAGACCGGAGGAAATCGTACCCCAGGAAGGACTGGTGGGGAAGGTTTTGGACCTCATGAAGAGGGGGGCTTCCACTACTAGGTATTGAGGGTTGGCACAATAAGTCTCAACGGGTAGGCTGCAGTGCCTGGGTCTGAGTCCCCCCCTGCATCAATCTAATCTAATCTAATCTAATCTGTTGTTTTTTTTTAAATTTGGAATTTTAGTAATATTTTTAATATATCTTAAAATTATAAACTTGTTAGAACCATGCATTGTACTTAATTGGCACTTTAAAAGAATACCTAATGTTGCAGCTACCCTACGAACCTTCCATAAAAATGGCAAAGTGGCACTTTGGGTTGGTGATCGAAGCGTCCGTATCATGATACTTCAACGGAATATCAAGTTCCTACAATTTTTCGTTTTTGCGATATTTCCCTCTCTCTCACACACATGCACACACGTACATACAGATTAGAATTAGAATTAGAATGAAGCAGGAGGGGAGACTACAACCCAGGCACTGCAGCCTACCAATTGAGGCTTATTGTGCCAACTCCCTAATGTCTAGGGTCAAGGACCTTCCCCACCAGTCCTTCTTGCAGCACGATATCCTCCGGTCTTAACGTGCGAAAGATCTCGTATCGCAATCTACCAATTGCGACACAATCAAACAACAAGTGACAGGAGCCTTCTCCACCACTTGCTGACATAGTTTACACAAAGGCTCCGACTTACTTAACCCCACCTTGTGCAGATGTTTTTTTTGAACCTAGCACAGCCTGTAAACAGGCCTACTATCAGACAAATCCGATACCCGCTTAAACCCCGGAGTTCTCTAGTTCTTCTCTTACACAGACCCGTGTTTTGCCCCAGTGCTTAGCCTCCAGTGGCGTATTGTTCTCTCCGAGTCCAATCTCTCAGAGGCGCCCTCGCCATACTTTTGGCTATCCCCAGAACAGGTTACGGCCCAGAGAATGGAGTGTTCGCTTCATTCCTGGCCAGTTCAGGTCGGCTAACTCATTAACTTTTATCCATTTGTGTGCCGGCACCCATACCAGCCGCAGTTTATTATGCCGGGAAAACTACTCTAGGAAGTCTCTACACACTCTGACTAGGGAAGAAGTGATTCTGAAGGCCCCAAGAATCTTCAGAGACGCCTTGCTGTCCAGAACATATAGATCATTTGCTAAAAATATTTTTTCATCCTCAGGGGACCTCAAAAAATTACTATTTCCGGTGAAAAATTAAATTTTAGAAATTTGATACGATCGCAAAATAAAAATAAAAAAGTGAAAATAATATTTAATGTACTTGTAAGATTTGAAATTGGTTTGGTGATCGAATAGGATTGATTTGGTGATCGAAGGGTTCCTGCAATTTTTCGTTTTTGCGATATTTCTCTCTCTCTCTCACACGCACACACTCTCCTAAAAAAGAAGCAGGCTATCACGGAAAATGTCTGTGATGCTTTCTAGCTCAGCAGAACCAATTACAACAACTTTCTTTTATTCTTCTGTAGAATTACATACAAAATGACAAAATTTTCATTAAACTCAACTTTTACATATTTGTAGTAATATAATATAGAGATGATGAGGGGGGGATAAGTACCTACGTACGTTCTACACTTGGCAGATAGAGAAGTGATTTATATTGTGATCCAGTAGAGCGCACCAAACAAAAAAATAAATCGCTGAACCAGTTGCATATATAATATTTGCAGGAATTTGCGGATAGCGTATTAGCCCCAGCTAGCGTATTACTTATAATAAATAAAACGAATATCTAAATGTATAACCATTTTTTTGTTTTGTTTGTTTTTTTTTTTTAATAATAGTTTAAAAAAACATGTTACAAAAATTTGAAAGGTAAGGTTTAATACTTATAATTTATGAGAGGAACAAACGTTTGGCAATCGTCACCAATTTGATGATGGCTTAGTCATCTTGATTTAAATACGTGAAAAATCAACAACAACAACAATAACAGGATATTTAACTGTCCTCACTTGTTCAACTTAGATTAACATTTTAACTACTTACAAAAATACAAGGAACATAGTAAATCACATTCTTGGACGCTTTCCCAATTTCCAATGACTAATAGTTTTGGATCTAGTCATCAAGATAATTATATAAATATAGTTTAGTTATGTACTTTTAAATTTTCTACTCTTTAATTTGACTCTTCTGCATATTATTAATAAAATTTATTACAAGAAAAATAGACTTCCTATCATAAAAACAAGAAAGAGAAAATTTATTTATTTTTCTTTATAAACAATAGATTTCTTCGTGCATTAATTTGATGTTTATCTGGATTGCTGCCAGATTAGCTATAATACAATAACTCTAATAAATAGACCAATTAATCTATAATTAGAGAAGGGATTATTAGCTCAATAGTAGACGTAGGTTCAAATCCATTGCTACTTTATCTATTTTCTCTTCGTAGAAGCCTCTAAGATTTACTACCGGTGATGTTCGGCAATGCACTGAGAAGTCTTCGAGGTCAATGACCATAGATGTTGCCTCAAATTAAAAAAAAATCTGGTGTGAAACACTCACACAACTTTCTCTTACTCCTGTTCTCAAAATTATAATTGACAAATTTTATACTATACTTTGTGTACCAATTTTAACGAAATTCGTCGAAAACTGAAAAAACTGTTCAGTAAAAGCGCACTTCCGGTTTCACACTAATTTTCTTAAAACTCAGAATTTTGCCCATCTATTTATTTCTAATTAATTTTGTATGGATGATAGAATTGTATAATCAACTGTGATAGCATTTTAGAGAAAAACATAATCCCACACTTCCTCTAAAAGTGCCCTTAAATGAATTTTCCCAGAGAAATGTTTTAAATAAAAGTTATAGATCTTTGCATGTTTAGTTTATATACAAAGTTTCAAGAAAATTGTAGTAGCTATTTTTGAGAAATCGCGAAAAAGTGAAAAAAAAAAAAAAATTCAGTAAAGTGGTAATGTAAACACACTTTCGGTTATCCGATTTTTTTCAAACTCGGAATTTCAACAACATATTTAATTCTTATTAACATTATTTAGATGACAGAATTGTCTAATAAACTGAAATAGCACTTTAGATGGAAACCTAACCAGACCCCTTCTCTCAAAGTGCCCTTAAATGCATTTTTCCGGAAAAATGTTTCAATTACAAGTTGTAGCTCTTTGTATGTGTGGTTGATGTTCCAAGTTTAATGAAAATCGTTAGAGCTATTTTTGAGAAAATCGCAAAAAAGTAAAAAATGTAACTAGTAAAGTGGTACTTTCGGTTGAGGTATTTTGACAGATAACGTACTATCAGATCCCATGGTGATACCTAAACGGAATATCAAATTTCAACTTTCTACGGTTTTTCATTTTTGAGCTATGCTGTTCAGATACATACATACACACACACACACACATACACACACACAAACACAGACCATTTGCTAAAAACCACTTTTTTAGACTCAGGGGACCTCAATACGGATATTTCCGGTGAAAACTCGATATCGAAAATTTGACACGATTACAATACTTCCTCTTATTAGGAGTAACAGAAAGTAAAAAAAGAAATAATTCCTTATTTCTCCTTAAATTTAGTTAATTATTGAGATATTTATAAATTTCTCTACTATTTTACTAAAATTTTATGGTCAAATAAATATAATGGAAGGAAGGGAATAGCTGAGTGGTTAGCGTACTGGACTGCCACGCGGAGGACCCGGGTTCGAGTCCAGCTGTGCTACCCTTAGATTTTTTTTCTTCCTAGGAGCCTCTACAGCTCACTGTCCGGTGATGGACAGTGTTGTCTGTAACGAGAGAATACTTCCGGAGACCAGCCTTGCACTGAGAAGGCTCCAGGCGCCAATGACCATTGATGTTGATGCGCCTTAAATTCAAAAATAATAATAATAATGGCGGATATTTAGATAAAAAAAAATTATTGTTTTTCAAAGAAAAAAAAAATTCAATATATTATTGTAGATTTTTGTAGGAGATTATCGCACTGCGACCTGAAAGATATATTGTGCCCCCCGCGGGCCTTCTCCAATGCACAGCTGCCTCCAAGTAGTGTTCTCTAGCTATAGACATCATTGCTCATCACCGAACAGTGAGTTGTAGAGGCTCCTAGGAAGAGAAAATCTAAGGGTTGCATGCTGGATTCAAATCCGGGACCTCCGCGTTGCTAGTCCAGCGCGCTACCACTAAGCTAATACCTTCCTTCTCCCATGGCTTAGGCTAATTAACTAGGGACGGAGATCCTAGTTTTGTGTACTGTGTTTGTCCTTGGCATGTAGTTGAAGTGTATTGTGTACTGATCTGACAAAGTGCATGGAGTAACCCGCGGGGTCACTATTCCCAAAGTATCTGCATCCAACAGATACTCTTTGCGGGCACAATACATTATTATTATTTTTTTTAATGAAATTTTTACATTTTTAATGTTCAAAATGTAAACCTTTAGTGATTGACTATTTTAAGCCATCTTTCTGCCAGTTGTTGGATCTCTCACTCTGGATATCATTCCTTGAATTTAAAATCCAAAAAAAAAAAAAATACCTGCACTCCAGTTTCAACTTTGGTGAAGTTATTAAATTTGCACCGACAAAGTGGACCTATAAACAAATGGACGATAGGATGGGTGAAAAAAAAAGTTTAATGCAATCAAGTTCTTCTGTTATTTTTTTTAGCCTGACGGAAGTTGTTATATGGCCGAACGTGTTTTCTTGCTGGAACTAAACTAAGGTGGAATTGACCAAAAGGTGAATAACGTTGCACCATTTTAGAATATATTTAATGGTAGCTGTCAGCTATCGGAAATATAATATAAATCATACTTCTAGTAAACCATTTTTTTTAGGCCCAGGAATTTTGGTCACACATTATATTCTTATTAATATTATATAGACGATGGAATCGTATAATATATTGAAATGGTGCATTTAAGTGGAAAGCCTCAGAATACTCTCCCACAGAATACCCCTTAAACGTATATTACCAAAAAATGTTTTATATATGTGAATAATATTTATATGTGAATAAAATTAAAAAAATATATTTTCAGCACGTTTGACCCGAAAATCTTATTTTGCTATCCTCTAGTGAGACCTACAAAAGTGTAAGTTTTGGTGCTATTACTAATACACGCAGACGCATTGTATGTATATGTTTTCCTAGGGAAAAGAGATAAAGCCAATACACGGTGTGTCCTAATGAGCAGAGAAAAACCTACGGAAAGCTTTACACAAGAAATACCATCCTTGAAATCAAAAAATGCTTAAAAGATACGATAGCGAGTAAAGTAAGTGTGCGGGTGCAAAAATTGATATATTTAGGTCGGGATAACCCTAGTAGACTGACCAGATCACTTAATACTGGATAAATACTCCTAAATTTCAATTTTCTAAGAGAGATTCAAATACCTTGGACAATTTAAAAAAAAAATTCTTTTTATAATGAATCTGTTTTCGAAATATTAATATATTAAAGGGAAGGGTTAGCGTACTGGACTCCAACGCGGAGGACCCGGGTTCTAGTCCAGCTGAGCTGTCCTTAGATTTTTTCTTCCTAGGAGCTTCCTCTGAAGCTCACTCTCCGCTGATGGACAGTTTTGTCTGTGGCCGGCAGTGCAATGTGAAGGCCCGGACGCTAAATGACCATAAATTTAATGCTCCTTAAATTAGAAAAAAAAATCTGGTGTGAAACACTCACACAACTTTCTCTTACTCCAGTACTCAAAATTATAATTGACAAATTTTATAGTTAGTATACCAAATTTAATGAAATTCGTCGAAAAGTGAAAACACTGTCCAGTAAAACTGTCCGGTTTACTAATTTCCTTGAAACTCGGAATTTGGGTATATATTAATTTCTAGTTATTTCAATTTGGATGACAGAATTGTATAATCAACTGTGATAGCATTTTAAAGAAAAACATAACCCCCCTCCCCCAAAAGTCCCCTTAAATGAATTTATCAGGGGAAAAGTTTCAAATAAAAGTTGTAGCTCTTTATATGTATAGTTAACAACGCTGGTTTAAAGAAAATCGTTGGAGCCATTTTCGAGAAAATACCAGAAAACTGAAAATTATATTTCAGTAAAAACGCACTTCCGGTTATCTATTTTTTTTCAAACTCGGAATTTCAACAACATATTTAATTCTAATTAACATTATTTAGATGACAGAATTGTCTAATATACTGAAACAGCAGTTAAGATGAAAACCTAACCCCACCCCTCCCCAGAAGTGCCCTTAAATGAATTTTCCTGGAGAAATGTTTCAAATAAAAGTTGTAGCTCTTTGTATGTGTAGTTGATATACCAAGTTTAAAGAAAATCTTCGGAGCCATTTTTGAGAAAATTGCAAAAACGTAAAAAAAACAACTAGTAAAGTGGTACTTCCGGTTGAGGAATATTGACACACATAACGCACCGTCAGATCCCATGGTGATACCTAAACGTAATATCAAGTTTGAACTTTCTACGGTTTTTCGTTTTTGAGCTATGCTGTTCACATACATACACACAGACACACACACACACACACACACACACACAGACCATTCGCTAAAAACCACTTTTTTGGACTCAGGGGACCTCAAAAGGGATATTTCCGGTGAAAACTCGATATCGAAAATTTGACACGATTACAATACTTCCTCTTACTAGGAGTAAGAGAAAGTAAAAATATATGTTGTAGAAATTCCGAATTTAAAGGAAATCGGATGACTGGAAGTGCTTTTTTGCTAAAAAGTATTTTTACGTTTTCTCCTATTTTGTTTAAAACGGTTCCAAAGATTTTCCTTAAAACCATTGTGTGAACTACACATATAAAGAGCTACAAGTTTTATTTGAAATATTTCAAATTCAATATTTCGGGTAAAATCATATAAGATAATTTTTGGGGCGGAGGAGGGTTATGTTTTCCTCTTAAGGGCTATCTTAGTTGTTGTGGTTGGGTCCGCAGGGCTAGAAAGCATCAGTGTGTATCAACTAAATTTGCTCTGTGCAAGTCTATCCTGTCACACAGTTTTGACAAAATATCCTTATTGATGAGCGAACGCCCGAAACCGGTTGATGACCAGGAAAAGAAGCAGGGTTTCACGGAAAATATCTGTGTTGCCATCTTAGTTGATTATACAATTTTGTCACCTAAACAAATTAATTAGAAATAAATAGATTGCCAAAATTCCTGAGTTTCAAGAAACTTAGTAATGTTTTGCTAGGGAAAATAGATAAAGCCAATACACAGTGTGTCCTAATGAGCACAGAAAAACCTACGGTAAGCTTTACAGGAAATACCATCCTTGAAATCAAAAAAATGCTTAAAAGATACGATAGCGAGTAAAGTAAGTGAGTGGGTGCCAAAATTGATATATTTAGGTCGGGATAACCCTAGACTGACCAGATCACTTTTAAATATAAATACTCCTAAATTTCAATTTTCTAAGAGAGATTCAAATGCCTTGGGCAATTTAAAAAAAGAATTCACTTTATAATGAATCTGTTTTCGAAATATTAATGTATTAAAGGGAAGGATTAGCGTACTGGTCATGGATGAGTGCAGTGGCTTGTCGGCAGTCTAAGATGCTCATTGCGGGTCCGGACGGAGCTTTGAGTAGCGGGATCCGTTGTCTTTCACAGACCTCTAACAGGCATCTGGTTGGCTTCCTTACTGGGCATTGTGGTTTAAGGAGACATCTCTATACAATGGAGGAGGAGAAACACCCATGCATCTGATGACGGAGTGTTTGGGCTGTGAGGAGATTAGGTTTAGGAGGATCTTCGGCCGGAATAGGATGTCGGTAGAGGATCTTAAGCTATGTCCTTTTAAGGTTTTGGTCCGATCTGTTCGGTCTGTGGTGAAACCTAGATGGGTAAAACCTGCGACTGGACTTTTGTTCCACACCCAGTAGTTGTTATTCTTTAGGGGTAGCTGTATGGGGCCCAGGGAGGCTTTGGATAGCGTAGGGTTTCGCCCTCCCCTTCTTTGAATAATAATAATAATAATAATAATAATAATAATAGCGTACTGGACTTCCACGCGGAGGACACGGCTACGTGTCCAGCTGTGCTGCCCTTAGTTATTTTCTTCCTCTACAGCTCACTGTCTGGTGATGGACAGTGTTGTGTGTAAAGAGAGAACACTGTCCGGAGGCCGGCAGTGCACTGAGAAGGCTCCAGGCGCCAATGACCATAGATTTTGACGCACCCTAAATTAAAAAAAAAAAAAAAATGTATGCATTACAAAGAAACTAGGCCTCAAAAGTGTAACTTTAGAGTTCCACTATTATACTTTCAGAGGAAACTTTCAAAAATTCCTTTACTCTTTAATTCAAGTAGATGAATGCTCTGTATCAGCTTGAATTACATTATACGTTTTTTTTTCAAATATTCTAAACTCTCAATTTTTTTTCCTCTCTCATAAAAGAAAAATATTGCTTCGTTTTCATTATTATTTAACCATCCACAAAGATGGAGAGAAATCTACGCTCCCTTCATTGTTCTGCGTAATAACAAAGATATTTCACGTACATTCAAGATGTAATATTTTCCTAAGAAACGTATGAATATCTGATATAGCCTTAAGGTAAGATGTAGTATATAGTTAGATCCCTGGGGATATTCTTCCAGTTAGGCCCAATATAGGGGAATGCAGAAACCTTGAAAGACACTCACAAAACTGCAGATATAAGTTCCCTTATTGTTTACACAGTTAATAAGAACAAGTTATAAAAATGTGACAACTTTTACACAATGCACATCTTTTACTCACCATTAATCAACATAAATTGTCTATAATTTACAATTTTATATTAACATGTTAATTACGTATCTATTTGTTATGTAAATAATTTCTAATTTCACTCAAATTGTAAGCAATTATTATTTTTAGTCATGAAATGTAGGTGTGTTCGTAAACGGCTCGATCGAGGTACTTATAAAATTTTTCAATCTTATACAGTTAATATTTTTAATAATTCTCTACCCTCTAATACGATTACTATCGTATAAAATTTTAAAAGTTTTGTGCCCTACAGAGTTACAAAAATATTTCTGTAGACAATGGTCTGACATTGTGTGTGTGTGTTTAATTAACCGGAAGTATGACACAATTTTCAACTTTTCAAAAATTTTTCTCGAAAACAGATAGATAGATAGATAGATTCCAACGGGGGAATTGGCTCTTCAGCTTACGCCACCGCGACACCCCAAGAATCTATTGTGACACCCCCCGAGTTGGAGACCCTCCCTCTATCCTGTCCTTAACCGGACTGTGGAATTGGGGGGGGGCTCCCAGGTGGTCAGTCAGAGCACCTGCCATCAGAGCACCCTCTCGAGTCCTGCTTGCCTTAAAAGACTTAATAGGTCCGAGAGAGGGCCCTGGCTGAGGCTTGTTGGCACCAGCTTCTCTTTACCAAAGAGGCGGTACCTTAGCCAGACCAGCCCCTCGCACTCACATACTACATGCAGTGCCGTCTCCTCTTCCTCTTGACAAAACCTACATAGGCTATCCGTTGCCACGCCCATGCGATGAATGTGCTTATTTAATCTACAATAGCCACTGAGAACGCCAACTGCTATCCTTATGGCCACCCGGCCTAATTGGAGTAGTTCCGCAGTTAGCTTGGGCGAGTGGCTATGAATAAACGTTTTCGCCTGCCTCTGGCCTGGAGTTTTGACCCACCATTCCCTTGATCGGTCCTGCATCCATAACTTAATGGATGCACTCCTGAGGCATCTTGAGACACCACAGAACGGCTCCGGCCCGATAAGTGCTCTCATTGAACCCTCCCGGGCCAGGCGGTCCGCCGCCTCATTGCCTCTGTAACCCGAGTGCCCAGGTACCCAAACCAGGAAGACCTTATTATGGCTACTAATTTCCCTGAGTGCACCTAGGTAGCCCCACACCAGCCTTGAGCTGACCTCCCACGAGTCAATTGCCCGCAGAGCAGTCTGGCTATCCGAATAAATGACGACTCTGGAGTTATACACTCCCCGTCTTCTTATTTCGGCGGCGCAGAGAATAATTGCGACTAGCTCCGCCTGAAAGACCGTAGCTAGCCTTCCCAGGCTCACCGAGATATTACATCTCGAATGAACCCCGTACACGCCGGCTCCCACTCCATCTTCCATCTTGGACCCGTCCGTGTACCACATAGATTCGCCTGTAATTGGCGGCCCATTCTTCCATGCCCCTCTGTCTAATATCAAGACTTTGAAGGGTTTTTGGAAGTCATACCTAGGAGTCATTATATCCGTAGGCAGGCCCAAAATCGGGTCCGCCTCCAGCTCCTCCCATAGTCTTGATGCTTCCCAGTGTGCCTGGGATAAATGGGCGCTTGTCCCTGTTGTAGTCGTGCCACAACTGCTCTTGCAACGCCTTGGACGTAAATGTGGAGTGGTGGAAGGTTTAACAGGACCTCCAAGGCCGCAGTGGGGGTAGTCATCATAGCACCCGTCGTACTCAAGCAAGCCAGCCCTTGAATACTTCCGAGCGCCCCGGACCCCCTCATCTGCAAGGTCTTTGTCCACCACACCACCGCCCCGTGGGTTACCTTTGGTCTCACCACACAGGTATAAATCCACAGATCCGAAAACGGATACAACGATTATTATATCACCTTCATTTCAAACATTATTTTGAGAAAATTGATTTTTTGGGTGACGATTCTGAGAAAACAGTGATTAAAACTTTTCTTTTAAATACCATTTCAACGATTTATTACGCGACCCTTCATAATAATCGAGTTTTCATCAAGGAAGCATTGATATAATTCGTAAATATGAAGAAAATCGGTTAACCGGAAATGTGACATTTCAGAAAAGATTCTGCATTTTCTTGACAACCTTTCATTAATTAAACTTGGTATGCTAATTATATGACACATAATGTTTCATTATTATTATTTTTTTTTTTTTTTTTTTGGAAGCACAGCGATTAATAACATTCATTACTTCAAAAAATAATAGAAAGTAAAAATGCGATCCTGAGAAAACGACGTAGTTTTAAAAAGATTTCTTATTCCAGGGCAGCGCGCGCACACACATCCTTGGCAATCAACATTGAATTTTTGAAAAATTAAGCTGAAAGTTCTTCAACACCAACTATCACCCATCTTTTTGTTTTGTTCCCTTAAGTGATTTGACCTTGTGATTCACTAAAGAAGTAGAAATAAATGAGCGAAACTGGCTCACAATTCAAGCTAAAAAATTTAAGAACAAGAAAACGTGAATAAAAATGAAAAATGAAATGACGTTATAGTGAAGAAAGAAATAAAAGAAAATAATAGTTTTGAAAAATAGTTTAAGAGTTTAGAATATTTTATAGTATCAAAAATAGTATTTTGTTAATATTTTAAATATATCTTAGTGCAGTCAATAGAATCAAGTACTGTAATTTGTGGTCATTGCTATTAGGAAAACAAAGGCACAAAAACCTGTTAGGCCACTCTTTTGTAAAAGAAAATCCCCCGCTAGAGAGAGCATTCCATCAGACAGTCTGCACTCTGCCTTCAAACAAGAAGAGTCTGCATTCTGCTTAGAAAGCCAGAACACTTCCCTCAGAAATCGTTCTCTAAAAATCAGTGGCAGTTTCACAATATATTAATAAATTTATAATATCAAATAACTTGTAGTTATTATTTTAATAGAATATATCTATTTTAAAAACAGTGGTGCTCTCTTGATTATTACTAATACTTCTATCTCAAACATACATAAAAGCCCTTTTACTAAACCGCTCACGCTACTACAATACAACAACATCACCAAATACATTTCAAAGTATATAAATATTTTATAAATTAAGTTGAAAAATAGGTAAATTGTGAGATTCATTTAATAAATCACATTAAACCACAACCATTTTTTTCTTCATTTAATGAATAGTCCTCGTATTGATAGATC
>JAAEAF010006329.1:74237-133113 GCA_011037195.1 Triatoma infestans | reverse complement strand
TTTATAGTTTGTGTGCGAAATTTAATGAGATTCGTCGAAAGCTGAAAAAACTGTTCAGTAAAAGGGCACTTCCGGTTTACTAATTTTCGTGAAACTCGTAATGTTGGCCATCTATTTATTTCCAATTAATTTTGTTTGGATGGTAGAACTGTACATTGTACTTTATAGAAAAACATAACCCTATAAAAGTGCCCTTAAATGAATTTTCTCAGAGAAATATTTTCAATAGAAGTTGTAGATTTTTTTATGTTTAGTTTATATAAGAAATTTCAAGAAAATCGTCGGAGCCATTTTTGAGAAAATCGTGAAAAAGTGAAAAAAATAATCATTTAGTAAAGTGTTAAAGTAAACGCTCTTCCGGTTATCCGATTTTTTCAATCTAGGAATTTCAACAACATATTCAATTCTAATTAACATTATTTAGATGACAAATTGTCTAATAAACTGAAATAGCACTTTAGAGGAAGCTTTAACCCCACCACTCCCTCAAAAGTGCGCTTAAATGAATTTTCCCAGAGAAATGTTTCAAATAAAAGTTGTAGCTCTTTGTTGTGTAGTTGATATACGACAAGTTTGAAGAAAATCGTCTGAGCCGTTTTTCTGAAAAAACGTAAAAAAGTAAAAAAAAAAAACTAGTAAAGTAGTACTTCCGGTTTGAGGAATTTTGACAGATAACGTAGTCAGTTCCCAGTGTGATACCTAAACGGAATATCAAGTTTCAACTTTTAAGAGCTATGCTGTTCACATACACACATGCCACATGCACACACACAACACCCACAGATCTTTTGCAAAAAACCACTTTTTTGGACTCGGGGGACCTCAAAACGGATATTTCCATTGAAAACTCGATATCGAAAATTTGACACGGTTACAATATTTCCTCTTAATAGGAGTAAGAGAAAGTAAAAAATAGATTTCTGATTGTGTAAATAAATAAAATAATTTTAAACAAGAAAATATTTGAATATAAAGGAGGACATTTATTTAATAATAATTTCTCCATTTGTTTTAAAATAATTTAAATTATAGAAGATAGAGAAGGTTGATGACAATTCGTTTGTCTGGTGACAATACGATGTTGCCGCATCTTTATTGTTCTACTAATATGCAGATCATATTGTTGTGAGTGAGGTCACATCACCAGCACACTTCTATTGTTATGTTTCTTTGACACTCTTTAGGAATGTAACCCATTTGATTCATTAATATGTTTCCTAGCCTTTACTAAGAAAAAAGTTCTGTAACTAACTATAAGTTTGAGTTTTATTACATTTCTTTATGTTTAGGAAATTTTGTTTCAATTTCAAAAATGATTTAAAAATATTTATAAAAAATTCTATTAATATAATTAGCATTAAAACTAAAAAGTGTCTCCAGGTTTCTCCGTAAAGAAATTGGAGCTGATAACTCTTTCATCCACAACATCGCATCAAATAGTGCATTTTTAGGGATGCAATCTATGCTGATGTGATATCCTGGAATTCTCAGTACCCCAAAATCTGCAGTTTTGTATGTTGATGTACCCGTTTAAATGAAAATCGGCCCTCATCAGTCATTATCAAGTTGTTCAACAGCATGCTGTTGTTATCTCTAGGTGCTGAAATCGAATGGCGTACTACAAGGCGCTGCTGAGTATCTTGGGCTAGTAAAACTGGGACCATTTGGATCTTGTATGGAATCATTTAAAATCCAGTGTCAGAATCTTCTGAAGCGATATTCTAGAGGCACCTAGTTGAGCACAGCGACGACGGCTAAAAGGCAGATGTATCTTCAAGAAGACTCTGGCGTACAGCTTCCACCGCTGCGTCAGAGCATACAGTGCACTTAGGACCTTTTCCTGAAACATTGCCGACTAGATACTTCTAGATTGCTAGAAGATATTCAGACCATTATGTTGCCGGTATTTTCCTTACATACCACATATTGAGGAAACAAATGTTTAAAAGATATGGACTATAATATTTGTTGTGGTTGTAGATCACTAACTTAATATAACAATATGGCAAATAATTCATCAAATTTATGAAGTTACAAATTGTAAATTATTTTTACCGTTTTAGCCTAATTTTATGACAAGCAAACTGATACACCTACATCCCATTATTATAATAAACCTATATAATATTGCGATATATTAAATAAGTATCTAGAATTCCAAGTTGAAGAATATCGAGTCACGGGAAGTGCGAATTTACAGATGAGGTACAAGTTTTTCGCATTTACTTGAAAACGAATTCAGCTATTGACTTTACCTTGCAAAGGTAACAGTAATTCTAAACGTTGAATTGAAATATTTTTCTGGAAAATTCAGTTGGGACCGAAACGCTGACGATGGTTAACTGAAAATCTCGTAATTGTTTAAACCAGATTTTTTAATTTTAACATTGAATGTTTTATTTTGCTAATTGGTATGGCAGAGTAATTTTCTGGCTTTTTGCGCACTTAGAACTAGCGTCGTAAAACAAATCAGATCCCAATATTACCGAAAGATGATTTAGACTCTAATTAACAAAGATTTCCTAAACCAGCTAATAAAAAGAAAAAAAATATTGCATGTTTAAATAATTTTAATTTGTTCGACGGAATTATTATTTAAAAAACAAAAATCACTCTTCGAGTTCTGCTTCTGTTCCTGGAATGAAATACTGTGACCATATTCCTGCATGTCCTTCAGAAAATTCCATACTTTGTTCTTCATGTTCACTTATAGATTCTTGTGGTTTAGGCTTGAGAAAATCAAGTGATTCTACTAGTCTTTGTCTAGACGCAAGTTTTACTTGTTCTAATGTTTTCATAAAATGTCTATCTGGCCTTGACCAACCTTTAGTATGGGAACTAATCAATGGTCTTCCTTCTCTTTTAGGCTTTATAAATATCTCTTGAAATTGTAATGTTTCACTTGGTATTATCTCTGTACTAGCTTCCTCCATTTCGTACTCACCTAATCCTGCGTAAGCTGAAGCTGTAGATTTTACAGGTGTAGCTAACTTCGGTTCAGACTTGACCATATCAATAAATTCTGTGATCATTGGTTTTTCATGGTAAACTTTTACTTTCAACTGTGGATGTTCGTGTAATTCTAATATTTCTGGCTTTTCTTTTTTAACTTCTTTCACTGGTGGTTCTTCTGGTATGGATGGGACAATCGACACTTCTTTTTCTTCAGCATATTCGGCCTCTGCAAACATATATTCGTCCATCATATATTCCCCTTCACCTAACACCTGCTCTTCTGGAATCCTGGCTAAGTCTACTATTAACTTGGGTGAAGATATTGGTGTTTCAGTATGTTCCGGTGTGGGTGTAACGTCAGTTTCCCGCAAGCTCTAAAAAAAAAAAATGAAATATTAAATTATCATATATATCAGCGAAGCCTCTAAAAAATTATTAAGTGAGAGAAATTGGAAGGCTGCCGCACTACACATAGAGGACTGGCGGAAGCGGATCGAGCTGTGAATCATCATCATCGTATATAAGAGGTCGCCACTAGAAAAACTGAAGGGTTTGTAAAAGACATAACTTTTCCATTTTCTTTTTTTGTAGGTTATGGAGCATCGCTTGGAGATTAAAATGGCTACTTATGATGTCCTGCAGCGAATAAAACACATGAACGTTCTATTCTAGTGAACGATCAATTATTCAAACTCAGAGAAATACCGGCAACATTTAATGTCAGAGATCTCCTAGCGATAACATGATTCCAAACTTAATTGCCCGGTTTGAAAGAACTGGATCAGTCGGCGATCTTCCAGGAAGAGGTCCTCTAAGTGCCCTGTACGCTCTGACGCAGCGATGGAAGCTGTACGCCAGAGTGTCCTTGAGGATCCATCTGCCTCTACCCGTCGTCGCCGTGCTCAACCAGGCACCGCCAGAACATCGGTTCTGGATGATTCTGAAACTGGATTCTAAAGCTTCCAAACAAGATCCAAATGATCAAGCTTTACTACCCGAAGATACTCAGCAGCACCTAGCCAGAGATAACAACAGCATTTTCAACAACTCGATAATAACTAACGAGGCCGATTTTCATTTAAAGAGATACTTCGACAAACAAAACTGTAGATTTTGGGGTACAGAAAATACCAGGGAATTAAATCAGCATCAATTGCGTCCTGAAAAATGCACTGTTTGGTGCGATATTATGGCTGAAAAAGTTATCGGCCCCTATTTCTCTAAAAATGAGGAAGGTCAGCCAAAAAAGAATCAAAGAGGCCTTGCATAGGACAAGGCTTACAAATTTTTCTACGTCCAGCCGTCGAAGATAATCAGTAAGTATGGTTCCAACAGGATGGACTACTGTGCACACAGCCAGATTGGCGATGGTCCTCCTGCGAGAAATTTTCGGTAATGAAAAATTTCAAAAAACGTTGAATTTGTTTAGCCTCTGTTGTTCTGTGTGATTTGACGGCCACAGTTTTCTTTTTGAAAGAACAAGTTTACGTAAATAAACCTAGAACAATTCAAGAAGAACCTAAGGAGAACAGTCGAGCCGAAATCCGACCTGGCCATGGAAAATGCTTTGGAAAGAGCCCGTATTTGTGAACAGGAAAATGGTGGTCATTTGAGCAATATGTTTTTCATACATAATAACTAAAAAAACATCCATTACTTATATTTTTGCTTGCAATTCTTGAAATTTAGTTTTCACAGGAAATACATGTTTTGAGATCGCCCGAGTCCAAAAAATGACTTTTAGAATTTGTCTGAGATCGGCATACTCAAAATCGAAAAATCACAGAAAGCTGAAACATGGTATTTCGTTTAGGTACTTACTACCTGAGGATGCGGCAATATGTTTTTGGTCCAAAAACCGGCAATCGATGTGTACCATTTTACTAAATAGATTTTTGAGTATGTTTTTTTAATTTTTCTCGAAAACAGAACAAAAGATTTTCTTCAAACTTGATATATCAACTAATAATAGTTACAACTTTTATTCCTAACATTTTTCCGGGAAAGTTCATGTAAGGAGTGATCTGGTGGAGAAGTAACGAAAAGGCTTTCTTCTAAAGTACCATTCCGATAAATTATACGATTCTATCGTCTATATTATATTAACAAGAATTTAATGTGTGGCCAAAATTACAAGTTCGAAGAAAACCGTTTACAAGTCAGAACATCTTGTATATTTTATATTTCGGATTCAATTTATGTGAAATGTATAACTAAGGTAATACGCGTATAAATAAATCGAAACCATAAATTGCTGGCTGAGAAAGTCGTGTAAGTGTTTCACACAGATTGATCCAGATTTAGCTCCATCCGACTACTATCTGTTTCTGTCCATGGCTTTATATTCCTTGCGAGAGAAAATTTAATAACTTCACCGAACTTGAAACTGGAATGCAAGAGGTTTTTTTTTTATTCCAAACCCAAGGAATATTGTCAGCGAGGAATCCAAAAGCTGACAAAAAGTTGTCTTACAACGTTTGTTTTTTTTTAAACATTAACAACAAATTCATAACAAGGTAATAAAAAAATTGTTTTTTTTATTGAAAAACGGTATTATTATAAATAATGATTTTATCCCCCCCCATGATTTTAAATCTGGTGTGAAACACTCACACAACTATCTCTTACTCTAGTTCTCAAAATTGTAATTGACCAATGTTATATAGTTTGTGTACCAAATTTAATGAAATTCGCCGAAAACTGAAAAAAAAAACTTTTCAGTAAAAGCGCACTTCCGGTTTACTAATTTTCATGAAACTTGGAATTTTGGCCATCTATTTATTTCTAAATAATTTTGTTTGGATGATAGAATTGTATGACCAACAACTATGATAGCACTTTAAAGAAAAATATAATCCCCACACCTTCCCTAAAAAGTGCCCTTAAATGAATGTTCCTAGAGAAATGTTTTAAATAAAAGTTGTAGATCTTTGTATGTGTAGTGTATAAAAGAAGTTTCAAGAAAATCATCGGAGCCATTTTTGAGAAAATCGGGAAAAAGTGAACAAAAAAATTTAGTAAAGTGATACAGTAAACGCACTTCCGGTTATGCGATTTATTTCAAACTTGGAATTTCAACAATATATTTAATTCTAATTAACATTATTTAGACGAGCGAATTGCCGAATAAAGTGAAATAGCACTTTATTAAATGAAAACCTTACCCCGCCCATCCCCCAAAGTGCCCTTTAAATGAATTTTCCCAGAGAAATGTTACAAATAAAAGTTGTAGCTCTTTGTATGTGTAGTTGATGTACCAAGTTTAAAGAAAATCGTTGGAGTCATTTTTGAGAAAATGCTAAAAAGTAAAAAAAACAGCTAGTATAGTGGTACTTCCGGTTGAGGGATTTTGACAGGTAACGTACTGTCAGATCCCATGGTGATACCTAAACGGAATATCAAGTTTGAACTTTCTACGATTTTTTTGTTTTTGAGCTATGCTGTTCACATTCATACATACACACAGACCATTTGCTAAAAACCACTTTTTGGACTCAGGGGACCTCAAAACGGATATTTCCAGTGAAAACTCGATATCGAAAATTTGACACGATTACAATACTTCTAGTTAGAGAAAGTAATATTCTACCTCAAGCTTTTTGACCCACTTTTTTTGGATTTAGAGATTTATAGAATTTGCCTTTAATGCAAACTTATATTTGCATTAAATATGTCAAAGGACCTCTAAAGCATGTATTTCTATATAAAAACTAAATATCCAAATATAAATTTCGCAATACTTTTTTTTTCAGATAAGGGAAAGTAAAAATATTAGCAATTTTCTAGCTGCAGTTGATCAATACTAGAATTTCCAAACTTTCTCATTTTACAAGGTAAAAAAGTGCTTGTTATCTGAAAGAATAATGTGGCTCATTTACTGGTCGATATGTGCGCACACTCTTATCGCAAGCAGCCTCTTTATCATCTTAATCTGTGAGTGTGCCTGTGAGGTTATGAGCTGGAAATTGCCTTTTTAGATATCCATCACCAAGTAGTTGGCAAATATCAGCTAAATTTGTAGTATGTTATGTGAGAAGCTTGGCCAGTGTCGATGTTGATGATGGTTTTTACGCTTGGAATGTCCGCAGAGACGTCAAGATCATTGAAAATATGTATTCTTCCATACATGATGATACATTCCAAAAATAATGAAGCAAGCAAGCAATAAAAGTATGTTTCTACATATCTGAACAACATTATATATATATATTTCTTTTGTAAGGTTATTGCAAACAATTTGTTAAACAAATAACATCTTTAAGTTGTCATATATTTTAAAATAATTAAATTCCTAGACACGTCCAGTCAGTCTTAGTTATGTAGGATTTACTTACTGTGTTCTCAACAATAAAGAAAGCACTATACATACGTACACACAAAATATTTATATATATATATATTCTGAAAGAAAACATGATTTGCAAGTAAAATGAAATGAATATATACCCCTTTATGTGTGCTTTGTTAAACATATTTTCAAATCTATAAGATAAAGTAAACTAAGGTGTGTAAGTGTGTGCGTGTTGTTGGTATGTTTAGTTTATTTAACACCTCGTCCTCCCTCCTTTTTTGTCTACATAATGTAGAGAGAGTTATTGTGTCCTTAGGGACTGTTCAAGCACGCACCCCCTTCATTCAAATATCTTTACTCTTTCTTTTTTGGTTCTTACTTTAATAGTACTTCCAGAGCGCGCTGTATTTGAATGTCGTCTTACTGGCCTAAGTTAAGTTACAGCAGGTACTTATATCTTTAAATGAAGGTTTAAAGAAATCGTGAAAAATTGCAATAAAAAAGTTTAGTCAAAAAAGTGATTTTTTAAAAGAAATCTTCGTCGGATCTTATGCAAATTTTCCAATGTTATATCAAGTTTGAACTTTTCTCAACTGATTAACAAGCTTTTGAATTTCTTGTTCACGCGTTTCTCGATCAGTAATAGAAAAGAAGAAATGTGAAATACAGCTTGATGATGCCAGTTTACAAGAGTATAATATGTCCATTAGCGAAAATTCAAATATTGATAACAATTGAAAGCTAAATATGAACGAGTCAGAAATGAGCAGTTGAATAAAAAGGTATCAACTTAAGATCGATAGAAGTCGAGAAGACAACGAGTCGGTCTTTGAGAAGACAACTTTGAATGTTAAAGATGTTTCAAGTAAATTTGAAAAAGTATATAACAGAACAAAAAAATAAAGGTAAATAAAAACTTTTAAATATTAAAACATTTTAAACAAATTAATCTGCAAATTCAATTTTTTTTTATGTAATATTAGAATAAAAATTGGTTGAATAATATAATTACATACTTCTTTGTGCAACCCAAAAGCAAGGGGAATATTTAGATGGTGTAACATAACATAGCTGGGGAAACAGAATCTCTCTGAAATATTTATAATTTGTGGTTTTCAGAGCCCACCCTAATGATTATTATTGCCTGCCCCAAAATAGACGCCATCTTCTAAGCCCAAAGAAACACTTTCTCCAAATTATAATGATGGATGAAGGAGCAAATTAATACCACCGATACATTCAATCAAAAATAAATAAAACATTCTGAGATTTTTGGAAGATGAAATGAAAGGAGCATTTAGAATGCTCCTATTGTCTTAGAAAGTTTGAGAAAATGTCTGCGCAAACAATACGAAATAGAGAGCTGCTCAATTAGATCAAACTAATGAACCTGGTTGTCACTACTATGACTAAAGTACATTAACTATTATGCTTCAATTTCTCAATTAGTTTCATAATTCAAACAGATAAAGATATTCGCTAAAAATTCTAAAAATAGATTGGATTTTAAAATTAGCCACGCTATTCGAAACTAGGTGGTCACTTGAACTGAACCAAACACAGTCCCCAATTCGCGCTTTAGGACTGCCTAATCGTTCAGTCTCGTTGAATAAATGATTTGGTCTTTTTTCTATATGTATTGAACATTATTATATTATAATATGAATAATTATAAAATAAATTTCGTAAAAGTCCTGTAGTATTAACTGTGTTTAATGTCCTGTATAATAATATTTAAATACGTAAATAATTTTTATAATCATTTCAATGAATGTAGTAAATCATTAAATAAAAAAATTAAAAAAAAAGAATTGGAGAATATATATATATATATATATGTATATAAAATTAATGATTATTTAAACATAAAACGTGACAAAGAAGAAGCAGTTTTAAACGGATGAGTAGTATTTCTTGTTAGTCAACTGCAGCTAACACCTGTCAAGGAAGCTATTGCACCGCTAACTTTTGGCCATTAACGGGACCTACAGTTGTAAACATTCTACAATCTAGATTGGCTCGACTACATAATATGTAGATATGTGCTATCTCATCTACGTGACTTATCGAGTTTGGTGAGCTATTTACCATCTAATATAACCTATAATCATTGGTAGAATATCAGCCCCAGGAGAACACCTACCAGGAAGAACCTCTGTCTATAATAATAATGTAAACAAGATGTATTAAAGATAAGCATATGAGCATTATCAACAATAAACTTGTGTTATCTACGATTCCTAGTAAACATGAAGTATGTTCATGTCTAGCAAGAAAAATATGCAAACTTCAATCATCCTTCATTCAATTAACTTTTCCTTTCTTTAGTAATATACTTTCTTTATTTAGAAATGTGGACCTCAACAGAAAGTTTCACAATAGAGTAGACTAGAAATGCCTACTCTATCCAATGGCACTGCAATTTAACAGATAAAAACTGAGTATGGTTATTACATTCACATTTTGTTCAGAAGCCAATGTTCGAATGAAGAGAATTGATTGTTAATATATTTTTTTTTACATTACAATATAATTAGAAAATATGAATAATGCAGTTACAGTGTTAAATTAATAGAAATTAACAAACAACTAAATTCTTTTAAGAAAGAGAACGACATGAAAGAAGACTTGCTGAGTTTTTCTTATAATTTCCCTATTGAAAGATTGAGTAAGCATGGCAGGCCATTAATAATATAGTGTATGTTGTGGTGGATTAGATTTGATTAGAGGAGGTTTAATAACATTTTTGTTTTCATTAATAATTATTTTAACCAAACAACATAAATTGATACCATTATGACATATCTACACAAAATAAAATAAACATTCTTGTTTGATAGAATGTTTGTGTGTAAGATTATCTTCTCTTTAAAATTCATTTAAGAGACGATTACCCCCAAACACAAATAGGAATTTAATAACCTAATTTTCTAATTTAATAACAAATCCCAATTTTAGATAGTAAACCATTTATCAAAAGCATTCCCAATTTTTAACATTTAGCAATTTCCAGAGAAATGATTCTGACATTCACGCAACGGTTAACTTATAATACTGATCGTGCTAATTTAAAAAAAAAAATGTAGAAATTACTTTGCAAACAGGCTAATATGCTTTTACGATGATTACTTCCTTTCTAAAATAACTCCATGCACTTTTAATATATCAGAAAGATATATGGATTACCTAGGTCATAATTTTTGATTGATTTAGAGGAAAATTTGCCATAATCATCTGTTTTAGGATAATAAATTGACTATCAAAAATAAGAATTCTATTACTTTTGAAAGATTACTTACTAATACTAAGCACGATATATTATTTTCAAAATATTCATATTAATTGTTTATAATCATTAAAAATCAATCCTATTTCATAAGTTAAACAAAATATTTTTTTATTGTATGATTCTACTTCTTCCTAGAATTGCATTATTAAATATAAATTTAATTAAATTTACTGAAATTTATTAAAATACAATTAAAACTTACATAAGGAGAATAATCTGTCATTTCTTCTGTCGGGGTTGGCACCGTTAACAGATCTAGCAACTGTTCAGACAAACTTATTTTCCTACAAAATGGATGATAGTGTAGAAATTAATTTCAAATAAGCTAGAAAATATTTCTATAAAATAAGTTTTAATTGAAAAAAAAAAACTGCTTTTGATTTTTTTTTCTCGATAGTGTTGTAGATAAGTTAGTAAAAACAAGCTTTAAAGGTGAAGGATAGATAATTCTAAATTATTACAGCATCTAACGAAGAGAGGAGCGAAGCCCCCCTCATAATAAAATGCATAGTATAAAGTTACCAATCGTATTTCTTTATTAATATTAAATACTAGCTACGCTAAAAGCTGAGGCTCTTTAATGAGTATTAATATTTTTTTATATATATATTATATTGATCTCTACTTTAATTAGAACAATTTTAGTCCAATTTATAAGAATGCCCGATCACTATTACAACATTTTTTGGGGGGAAGATGAACTAATAAAACTGTCGAGCTACACTTTTAAACTTCTTGTATTGCGACCGGTTTCAGTTCTTACAAAACTATCTTCAGGTAATAGAAATTTTTAATTCAAAATCAGATGGAGGATCCTTATCTAGAAGATCTAGAGAAGGATGACAGTTTCATTGGTTCATCTCCCAAAAACAAAAAGAATAATTTTACTTAATATAAAACAAAGTATAAGTGGTAACTATGATCTCTCCAAATGAGGAATTTCAAAGAAACATTAAAATGGAAGAAAACATATATTTATTAGTAGGTTTTTTTGTTCAATCTGATAAGCTGATTTTGAAAATTGTTTAGTAGAAATTATTCTTCACTTGAGAATTAGTGATATTGTTCTGATTTTTAGTAATTGTTTTATTTATTTATTTTTGTTTTTTTCTTTCATGTCTTTTTACGTTTTCTTACACTTAGAAAAGAGAAGTATTACGATCATGCCAGATTTTCGAAATTGAGTTTTCATCGGAGAAATAAATGTTTCGAAGCCACCTGAATACAAAAAAAAAAGTAAAATCTTTTTAGCGAATGATCTGTGTGTGTGTGTGTGCGCGCTTCTATGTATATGTCGAACAGAATATGTCAAAAACCCAAAAGTGTAGTAAGCTCAAACTTGGTATTCTGTTTCAGGCACGAAGATTTCAAACAAAATCCATCAGCTAGAACTCACGACTTTATTGAATGTTTTTTCTTTTTTCAGTTTTTCGTGATTTTCTTTAAACTACGTATGCTATCTAGTATAATGTGTGTTTTTTTACCACAGACATAATATTAACAGACATTAGAAGTAAATTGATAGAATTACAAAACTGAAAAAATTTTACGGAGTAGGATTTTGAGTTTACTCGATAACGGTTACAACGATTTTCTTTATACTTGGAATGCTTACTGGACAAATGGAAACGTATCACTTTTATTACAAACAATTTTCTAAAAATAAAAAAAAATTGATTTTAAAGCGCTCGCTATTGGAGGTCTGTCAGTTAGGTTAAAATTATTTGCTCAAGCTTTTCGAGTTTTGACATAGAGCGCTCCATATAAGGCCGCTCAGGCGTACAATTGAAATTTCCCCCCACCAATCTTATTAACTAAACATTGTAAAGTTGCACTTTTAAAGGAATATTTTTTGATTAAATTTTATTAATTATAAAAAGTCATTGTGAGTGTTACTCAGATTTTTTTTGAGAAATTTTACTGCCATTAATCCGCAAATGAAGAATTATTACTTGTTTTCTACAGATTTTTTCTTAATCTAATAAGCAAAACAGAATACTGTAGTTTTTCGCTTCATCTTTTCCAACAATCTAGAGAAGATATTATGCTAGCGAAACAAAAATTACACGTACACTTTCTATTTATTGGGCATTAATTAAAAAAAAATTTCATTCTGATTGCACAAATGTATTTTAATATGGAGCTGTAACTCCATATTAATAACAGGAGCTGTAACTCCATATTAATAACAAACAAAAGCCACTGGAGAATTTTGGAGGAAATCAAAAAAAAAAAAAAAAAAAAAAAAAAAAAAAAAACATTCAATGAACTATTTTAGCGAAATGTTTGTTTTCTATATTCGCTTTTAAATACATGAATGTCAAGTTTGCAAATTTTTCGAGTTGTAATTTTATTTTTCTGCATTAAAACAAATATTGCATTCAAGTAAAATATTCGATGAAAGGAAACACATATTTCTGAGGACGCAGAAAATACTTCCAGCGAATGGTCTGCATTTATTTTTGTAATCTATTTGAGCGTGAATGTATCTATATGTAAATCTGTGAATGAATTCGTAAAAAAAAACAAAAAAAAAACTCATAAACGAAAAATCGTATAAGCTCAATTTGATAATCACTATGGGATTCTACCCGGCCAAATCCCCCATATGGGAGTGCGACTTTCCTGAAAGACTTTTTTTCAGTTTTCGCGATTCTCTTGAAAACGTTCCAATGATTTTCTTTAAACTTCGTAGACATCTGCATGTTACATTGTCCTATCATATGACATATGAAACATTTTCCTGAGAAAGATGATTTTTAGAAGTTTCTGAATAAACGATGACCTCATGCTTCCCAAGCCTACATTGCTGTTCCAAAATTGAATAAAATCAGTACCTATACATTCTGGAGATGCATCTTTACAGGATGAATTTTTCATTTATTTCGATTTTCTTGGAAAAAAAATCGTTAAGTGTTTCCTTACCTTGTATTTATATTCTACATATAGAAATATATAACTTTTATTTGAAACATTTTTCCAGAATGCTTTTAAGGGAGTTCTAATAAATAAATAATATTATAGAATATCTTATAGCACTCAGAAATATACATCATAGCTTACGCAAGTTTTAGGAAGTCATCCCTTTTGATACGTTTGTCTGGTACTTTGAATATCCTGTTACAATCCTGTTTAACCTTATACTCCGCACCTAATGGAGGATATTCAGTAACTCCCAACGTTTTCATAGCTACAAATATTAGTATTTTGTTTTATTCACAAGCATCAATTTTATCAGTTATTACAATATATCAATTAAACAAAAATCAAGAAATAAAAATAATTACCAACTTTATATTGTTTTCCCGAAATAAATCCAGCATCTATTGGATCAAAGGCTTTGTAAATTGAGATGATATGTCTGTCTTGGAACAATGATGGAGCAATACCTGCAACCCCTCCACGAAATAGTATACATTCATCCAATAATTCTATCAAAAATTTAATTAAATCATCTGAAATATAAAAATCCATTACTTTCTAATGGTTCATTGCATTTTGTGAATCATTCTTTTTTTTACTTTCAAGAGTAAAGTATTGCAATCGTGTCAAATTTTCTTTATATGAAAAAATGTTTTTAGAAATGATTTGGGGTTTCGTTTGGTGTGTGTATGAATATGTGTTCAAAATATCTCAAAAAACGTAAAATTGTAAGAATCTGAAATTTGATATTTAATGTAGGTGCCACCGTGGGATCCCACAAGAATGTTTTTGTGATATTTTTGTGCCGCAATGTATTTCTTCATTTTTTTCGCGATTTACTCCAAAACGTCTCCAGCGATTTTCTTTAAAGTAAACTTTGCATACTCACTAGACACATATATAGACCAATCACCATTATTAAAAACATTTTTTTGAGAAACTTTATTTTTGGGAGTAGATCTGAGGAGGCTGCAATGTCTCGATCAGCTATTTATTTCCTAAGGTCATTGAAATTTTACCCAATAAACCGAACTATCAATGAAACATTTTAAGCTTTAAAAGCCTAAACTTGTAGTCACAGCATGTTTGCCATTATTGTAATAGCATAATCAAAACCATAATATTTATTTTTAACATAAATAACGGAAATACAATCCGTTTCGATCTAATAGAAATAAACCATTTGGATTAAAAAATAATAATATTAATAACATAGATGTTATAAAAAAAAAAAAAGTTACAAATATAAACTAGGTAACACCCTACCACTAACTGGTGAGGGTCCTTACGTCATTACTGTTTATGTCCGTACATATGTAGGTATTATTGAAACAGACTAGAAACCTTGGTTCTCACGAGAATTTATATGCTATTAATTTAATCCTTCTTACCCAAATATGTTAAACATTAATTGATTGAAGAGTTTAATGACTTTTAAAAACTATTAACTAATTATGTTGATCTATTCCTTATGTTTTATATGTATCATATATACCCTGAGAAAGAATACTAGTTTAGTTTATAGGTAACATACATATCTGTTTATATATACTTCCTTATATAATATGCTTTTATATAATATGGTAAATGAGAACCGTATTTCTTTATTGCTCACATTAGTTGCGCTCTTTTAAGTTAGAATAGACGTCATACTTCCCAACAGAAGGCAATTTCTAATCGAATAACTAAAAATACCATTTACCTACTGTACGCATGATTAGTCAAAAGTCTAACAAGTATGTTTAGAAAGCAGTCAAAATTCATAACTTCATCTATCGACCCTCTACATTTCTCACAAACTTATTTTTCTCAATGATCGTGTTTATGCCAATCAGTCAATCAATGATGAAATAAACTGTGTTGTATAAGCCAACATTTCTATAATGTCTAACAATTTCTCTCTCTCTCTATGGATGATAATCCGACAGCGGACTTAAGCTAATTAAAAAAAGAAATTGGTTATTATGGATAAAATAACAAATAGTCAACAACACTGTGAACTACATCACTTAATCACACGATTTACTCTTGTAGCAATGAATGCCAATTATTGAATATATGAATGGGTCCGCAATGCTGGATAACATCTGGTATTTTAACCGTCGTAGCATGCATATTCCTTTGTACCTGGCGGGTTTCGGATTTTCATCCATCGTCAGAGCAACTTCACCAAATTGTGTAGAGAGTTCATTTCAAGGCAATGTTTTTGTTAAATTCACACTTGTTGGTTTGTTGGTTGAGGTTGTAAGGTTATGTCACTATGTGTGTGTGTTTAATGACAAAAGGGAATTATTATAAATTATGATTATACATTATATCCTTCAAAACATGCTATTTATTATACACTATTTTGTAATGTATAATCATAATTTATAATAATTCCATTTTGTCATTATACACATACGCATAGTAACATAACCTATAACCTCCCGCACATATATACAATCAACAAACCAACAAGTGTGAATGTAACCGAAACATTGCCTTGAAGTGAACTCTCTCTACACGAACTCGGTGAATTTGCTCTGACGATGGATGAAAATCCGAAACCGGTCAGGAACAAAAAGAATATGCATGCTACGACGGATAAATATCAGATGAATACCAATTAATAGACAAATTTTCTATAGAATTGTAATGTTTAGTTGATCTGGTCATGAAAAGATGGTAAGGATTATACATCTACACTTGAATGTGACCTGTCTGATGGCACCATCTGTCGCAACCTACAAAATTTGTGTAGGGGAAGTTTAAATTTAAACTTACTGAACCCAAAACATCTTAAAATCAATTTTTTCGGAAAAATGTTACAAATAAAAGCGTTACATTTATATCAGTTCAGTTAGCAATCTTAAGTTTAAAGAACATCGTTACAATCCTTTTTTGAGAAAATTCCAAAAAAAAATCTCAAAAAAACTTTCCTGTAATAGGTGAACTTCTGGTTAACCGAGTTTCTTCAAGTTTGGAAACCTAGCAATATTTTTAATTTATATTAATATTATAGGGGTGGGATAACTATAAACTGTGCAGCAGTGGTACATTAGTGGAAAGGCTTAACGATACTGTTCTCCCATAACCGCCCAAAAAACCTATTTTCCCGGGATAATGTGTCAAATAATGTGATTCTTAGTTACTTACCATACGAAGTTTAAAGAAAATCGTCGTTGGGGGGGGGGGGGTAATTACGAAAAACTGAAAAACTATTCAGAAAAGTTGCATTTCGAAAATATGACACGATTGCCATACTTCCACTTACAGAATAAGAGAAAGTAAAAAATGTTATTAGTGACTAGGAATCACCCAGAACGTAACCAGGGGGTTTCAGTCAAAATGAGCCAACCAGAGTTCCCTTTTGATGTTTTTTTTTTTTTTTTTAACCTTTTCGATTAATAAATTGAGTCTGTCGATCACAACTAATGACCTATTCATTGGTTTTTGAATAATGTTCGTCCTATTACAAATAAATGTAAAGGTTAAAGTAAAATTTAAGTTTCAACATTCTATTTTTTTTAAATATTTAAATGAAAAACATTTTAAATTTTTTAATCAATTTTTAGATAATTTTAAGAAAGTAACCAATCAAAAACTTAAGCTATTCACATTTTCAATTAGTTCATCATTAGCTATTGGCAAAGCATTTATTCTGGATGCAGAGCTTTATTAATTAGTTATCACATATACACATTCCCTTCTAAAAAAATAAAATTTAAACACCAAACTGAACAAAAACGAAAGAGAAATAAATTGATATTACGTGCTGTGGGATAGAGATAAGATTTATTTCTGTTTTTTTTTTATCACAACAAAATTTTTCTAACATAACACTCTATAGAAGAAACTGTGGTTTCAAAGACTTCCGCAATGTAAATAAATTGAAACAAGGAAACACAAATTGATTTTAGAATGAGATACTTGTGTCCAACATCCGGGAAATGTTATAATAATCTTATATTTCAGATAATTAAGTAAATGCGATAATTATTTATATAAATAAAATTATTATATATATCTAATGCAATCTACTGCTTGAAATTTAAGGAGTATAATTAACCCTTATTCGCGCATGTTTGCCAATCAGGGTGAATATGACCCGAAATGTTAATATGACAAAATCCATAAAAATTACCTCCTTTTTTTCGAAGCTTAATTATAATTTGATGGCAGTTTTTACTGCACAGCAATAAAAAATTAGAAAAAAACAAAACTTTATTAACAAAACTAGGCAATACGAAACGTTTCATCGGGAACATTCTAAGAACATAATGTTTCACGTTTAATATATGAAATTATATAAACATTTAACATAAAGAAAATTTACATGTTTTGTGGGAATGAAGTAACAAAGTTTATGTTTTATGTAGGTACATATTTTGTCGATAAACTATTAGACAAAACACGGCTATGTTTTTTGACAGGCCATTTTGTAACAGGCACATTCGATTAGTTTAGTATTTGCCAAATAGTTTGCGATGAAAGCGAATCATTTAAAGTTTAATTATACTTTCAAAAAGTGCCCATCCTCATCTAGGAATAGAAACTGATTCTAATTTTATTTCTACTTAAAAAAATCTGATGTGAAACACTCACACGCCTTTCCTATACTTCACTTAATAGAGTTATACAGAAAATGAAGATTTTCTTTACATTTCAATCTTGCTCATTTGTCCTAACATAAATATATAAGTAGTCAGGTGGGGGATGCCAACCTACCAACCGAGACAGGTACAGAATTTCATTGTATAATAACATTGAATAACATATTTGAATTTTAACCTCTCAAATTAAACGGAACCACCTAAAAAAAAAAATTTTATCAGCAAAATACTACAAATAAAAGTGATAGGTTTATTATATCTGTGCAGTTAGTATTCTAGTTTAAAAAAGATATCATTATAATAGTTTTCGAGAAAATTCTTAAAAAACTCAAAAGCCTATTGCACTTCTGGTTAACCAATTTTCTTAAAATTTGGATTTCTAGCAAGATTTCAAATGTATATTAATATTATCGAGGTGGGAGAACTATACACTATACTGAAGATTTTAATCTGCTTTACACTAGGATTTTTACCAAAAAGTCCCTAACACCCAACTTAAAACAACAGTCTCCTATAAGGTATCAGATAGTATTGACAGAATCGCAATCCTTCAGTCTCTGACCTATATTTTCATAGTTAATGTAGAATGAATAATCCAGAATTTTCATGTAAACTCTTGTCTTGCCTACACATAATTTCTCTCTATCAGTGATTCTCTAAATTTAAGGTTTGATTGAGATTCTTACTTCCGCTTGAACTTGTCATATGGTAAAGAGGAATGTGTGATGAATAACAGCGACAGAATTCTTTGGGAACTAATGCTATTTGTCTATGATAAAACTAAGATTATAAAGTGTAGCATACTTCTATGATGTATTGTACATGATTCATTACATTCAAGTACTTCATTCTAAAACGACAATTCAATTTTATGTGTGTGTATGTGCCTGAGCTGGAAAGAGACAGAAATGAATATAGTGTAGAGATTAAGTAAATTGAGAATGTGACATATGATAGTATGGGAACAAGATAAAAGAAGACTTGTTATCAAAATAAATAAAATATGTTGTAAATATTCCTTTGAAAAGTGTATATATACTTAAGTGTGACTCAACAATCCTTACATTACGCATATTTTGTTGACATTCCCACCATAAAATTTATCACTATGTTAATATATTGTTCATTAATTCATGAGGGTTTATCAGTTAAATATTGGGATTAGAACAAAAAAAAAATCATAAATTTTCCTACTTTGAGATTTGTCAAGCATTAACATTATTATTGTTGAAAGATCAAGATACAAAATACAAGTTACAACTAATACTTGATTGAAACTTTTCTAAACAGTAGGAAATAGAATTTTATCTTTTCTTACCTATAATATAGATACCACTCATAATTGTACACGTTAATACAAGTAAACTGATAGGTTGTTTTGTTGTAGAGAATATAAACAATGTTCTGTCTAATTGGATTAGAATTACATTGTGGTAACACATATGAATTTAAGAGCTTACAAACATAACTAGCTCACATTCAATAGGTAAAATATTCACACCACTTGCAAACTCTTCAGATACTGATAGCTTAATTATCGGTTAGCCTATTTTTCATGGTTTGAATCGGTGGGAAGGTTACAATAAGGTACATACAGTTAATGACAGTCATATTCATACAGTAGTTATAATGTACATAAGGTATACTTATATGTACTTTTTTTTACAAACTTTATATGTAATATATTTGACACAATTAGCTGCTTGCTATAAAACAGTAACATTTGCTTTTTTTAAAGGAATTTATTAGAATAATATAAATATAAAAAACAAAGTGCCAACCTGATGCGACTTTCGTATTCATACACACTACATATACTCATTCATCCTCTAATAATTGTTTACTACGAGTATTTCATCTCTAAAGGTATTCATTAGTCAAATTACATTCAGTTTAATATTTTCTATCATTTTTGGTGGATCTAATTTAAATTTAAAAGTGAAAATGGGAAGAGGTAAAGACAGAATAGTGAAATTCGTAAAATCATTATTGAAAATTGGAAAAGAGGAAAACGTTTGCGTGAAATTGGAAAATTAATAAATAGAAGCCATGCTACAGTACAAAGGATTATTAACCGGTACAGAAATGAAAACAGAATTGAAAATAAGGCAAGAAATTTAAGTAGAAGGTTGCTCAGCGATTATGATGAACGATTCCTAGTAAGAAAAGTGAAAGAAATCCTGAAATAAGTGCCCCAAGCTTTTAGCTGTGGAGATGAGTTTTAGGTTGGGAAGGAATATTAATCCTGTGACTGTTCGTAGAGCCCTAAAAAAAAATTCCTTTTTTTCCAGGACAGCAAGGAAGAAACCTTTTGTAAATAAAAAACACGGGTTCAACTCGCTTATATTTCAGAAATCATCAGTTTGATTTCTGGAAAAACGTTTTATTTAAAGACGAAACTAAAATTAACATTTTACAATCTGATGGAAACTAATGTTTTTCAATTAACATTCTTCAATTACTTTCTCCTTAAATTGACTTGTATTTTGGATCCCGTGGTTTTTTATTTACAAACGGTTTCTTCCTTGCTGTCCTGGAAAAAACGAATTTCTTTTGAGGGCTCTACGAACAGTCACAGGATTAATATTCCTTCCCAACCTACTGTACCAACTTCCTAAACCTCTACTGTAAACAACCAGTTTCTCTTATTGTTGTACTTCCAGTTCTGATTAAAATTTCAAAAAACTCAAAAACCTATTGTGTAAAATCACACTTCCAGGTAACCGATTTTCCATCAAATTTAGACTTCTGTTAATGCTTCAAATGTGTATTAATATTATGTAGTAGGTGGTAAAACCATTATATTATACTGAAATGGGACTTTACAGGAGAGTATAACGCTACAGTTCTCCCAGAACCCACCAAAAAAATCAATTTTCCTGGTAAATAGTTTCAGATAAAAGTAATAAGTATTTATGAATGTAGTAGATAATATATGCAATTTTAAAAATAAATCGTTAGAGCCGTTTTCGATAAATATTCAGAAAGTTGAACTTTCTTATTGATGGATATTGCCTTAAATCTTCTTGCCTGATGCGGAGGTAGTGCCTAAATAGAATACCTACAAAGTTTAAGCTTAACCACACACACACACACAAATACAATTAGCTAAAATCATTTTTTCGAATTTCCAAAACACATATTTCCAGTGAAAACTCAAGTTCGAAAATCTGGTGCGATTGCAATAATTTCTCTTACTAGGAATAAGAAGAGAGAGTAAAAAGCAGGTGTGAACGATTTTACAGCAGTTTGTGCAATTTACAATACCATATTTTCTTCAAATTGGGATTTTTTTTTTATTCACATATAATTTCTTTTATATATATATGCAGGTGGTGGAATCGTGCAATACACACACTAAAACAGCAGTATCAAGTCTCAATGAGAAATTGCATTAAATCAATTTTATCGAAATACTATTTACAAGTGGTAAGGCAATATATTCATGAATATAATATATCAAAATCGTTATAAACTTTTTCGAGTTGAATCGAATGAACTCATTATTAAAATGGGACATCTGATTGACAATTTTTGTTCTAAGCTATTCGCTAACCTCCCACCTCGCCCAGGACCAGGGCGTATGATGATTTCAAATTCAAAAAACTAACATGATACTTTCAGGATATCAGAGACATTTTCCGTGGCAGCCTCATGGAGTGTGAAAACTAAGTTTGCTCTGTGCAAGTCTGCGTTGTCACGCTGTCTGAAAGGCGCATCCTGAAGATGGGCGAACGCAAAATGAAGCAGGCTACGACGGAAAATGTCTCTGATGCTTTCCAGCTCTGCGGAACCAACCACCAACTTTCTCTGCGGAACCAACTTTCAGGATATTCTGACCAACAAACAAAAGCACTGATCAGTTTCTAAACACTACTTTCACGCTATGGGGATATCAAACATACGTATACTTCCAATTAAAACTGAATTTAGAAAATATCCTATGGGTGCAATATTCTTCTTACAGTGTAAAAGAAAATAATGACAAACCTGGATATTTTTAAAGTTTCTATTTTACAATATGCTTCATTGTAAACATTATATTTATTTACTGTAAACAAAATAAAACTGCGAGTTATACGTAGAAGTAGTAATGTATCTCATTGGCCAGATGTCACTGTCTACATTTTGTACGCTATTAGATTTACAACTTTTGTCCACAAATGGAAGAACTAGTGCCCTATTATGGAGTAGTAATTGTACTTAGCAATGTTGCAGTGTGCCTTGTTTTTTTAACAAGATTGTATTGCTGCATGCAATAGATACTGCATATATATATACGGCATTGCACCTGTACACTATATGGAACTGATTTATGAAACTCAATACTGCAGCAAGAGAGAGTAGTGATACGCTTCATGCTATACTTTTACACAGTTATCTATTAATAAGCAGACTCTTATTGCATAACTTTATCTGAAACTGATAAAAAAAAAAAAGCTACCGTCGAGATATTCGTCTTTTGGAACATTCGCAATCTTAATGTAATGTCGGAGAGACCTGGATGAACCGCATTAATTACAGTAGTGCCGAAAGTCAGAAAAATTTAAATTAATACGATGAAAAAAAATCAAAATGTTAAGGCAAAAATTACAAGCTACTACAAATACTATATACCAGTTGCCTTCAAGATAAATAAGGTGATTTTAAAAATAACAGAAAAACGAGGAAATCACTTCCGAAGCAGTTCAAGAATTAAATTTAAGAAAATGGCAACATTCAAGCTGAAATATTTTAATTTCTATTTGCAGATTATTCAAGGGGATTCTGCCATTAGATTTTTTTCTTCCAAGGAGTCTCTTACAGTTCACTGTCCGGTGATGGACATTGTTGTCTGTAATGAGAGGAAACTGTCCGGAAGCCGACAGTGCATTGAGAAGGCTCCGATTTTTGGGGTAGCCTATATGGGCCCAGAGCCCAGAGGGAAGCCCAGAGCCTATATAAGCCTTAGTCACTCCAAAGAGAAAATAATAATTCATGGACATTGCAGACTTTAGAACATGAATATAAGATTCTCGCAAAAAAGAGACATGTAATAAATAACTTGGCTTACTCAGGCAATTCTATAAAGACCTCTTTGGCAAAATTGGCGGGGTAAATGAATTTGTTTCAATTATTTAATTAGTTACTTAATTAATAGTTTGTTTACTTTATAGAAACAATACCTGGTTGTTTTACTAAGACATGTTTCATAAGAAAACTTAGAAACTCCAATATCTTATATTGTTTGAAATATTTAATTGCCGCTACTTCTCTTTTTCCTTTTAAAGGTCTACGACATACTTTAGTTTTCTTTGTTTCCTGCCAACAAAATAAATAAAATATAATTAAAAAAAAAATACATAAATATACCTTTTTAATATTAGAGATTATTTTCTGGACGATTGTTCTTAAAAAAATTAAGAGAATTCAAATTAACATAAGGAAGATTTTTATAAGTTAAATTTTTTATTTGTTTATTTATTTCAGAATAGAATGTCGTCAATAATAATTTATTGGTTAATAAGTTATTTTAGGGAAGGAACTAGCTAAGTGGTTAGCTTACTGGACTCTCACGCGGAGGACCCGGGTTCGAGTCCAGCTGCCCTTAGATTTTTTCTGCTAGGAGCCTCTGCAGCTCACCGTCCGGTGATGGAGAGTGTTGTCTGTAACGAAAGAACACTGTCCGGAGGTCGGCAGTGCACTGAGAAGGCTCCGGGCGCCAATGACCACAGATGTTGACGCGCCTTAAATTTAAACAAAAAAATAAGTTATTTTGGAGAAACTTATTATTGGCTTCTTACTTCAACTCACAAACTTTCTGTGATACTTGTAAGAATTCTCTAGAATAGTTGGTCAACAAGTCTATTTTATTTATCTATAATATTTGGGGGATAAAAGTTTTGCTAAGAGACGATTAGGAAGTGTCAATGAAACTGAAACTTGCTGTGTAAATTGAGAAATTCAGTATGAGTACACAATTCAATTAAAATTATTAAAACAAATTTACATTCTTTTTTTATTTTCCCAATGACACCTCCTCCTTATTTGCTCAATTATTATTTGCCAGTGGCAAACTGTTCCTGATAATTCAATAGAATACGGAAAATAAAACAAATTTGTTGCCATTGTTTGCTAATATTTTACAACATATCCAAAACTTTATTTACTTAACCGCTTCACTTATTTACTCAATCTAATCCTGGAAAGTAGTAATTTCTAAAACAAAGCCTTATTTTACATTTAAAAAGTGAGAAAATGATAATTTACTGAGATTATTATAATATCAAGAGACCAAGGAAGAATTTCTCGGAAGAAAATTGTAAAACGTGCAAGTGCAAGTGACTAATGCTTTGAGGTAACTGATTGTTTTAAACATTTCTAGCATATCCTAATCATTTACTAAGGAGTTAAGTTTCATATTTGCTTAGTTGAGAATGAGCTAATGTTAAGTTTTAGAAGTATTTCTCTTTGCTTCTGATGTTTCAACTAAAAAAATCGTATGGATTATTCCCCTTTTTGAAAAGAAGCTGAAGATTGTATCGAAAACTGAAACTGCCTGTCTCGCAGTTGATATGGAAGCGTCTTTTTCCTGCCTTCTCCTGCCTAAAATGTTATCTGTTTTTTTTCTAACGTATTGTACGATATTTATACGGAATTTTTCTTATGATGAAATTTAAAATGTTAAAGTTAAGATAGATGCTAAAATGCAGGATCTGGCCGCAATGCTTGTTTGTATATGAGCAATTTACAAGATGGTGCCAAGCGATTGACCCTTCTTCATATTTTCAGAAAAAGACGAGTAAAACCTCAACAATAGATAGCCTGTGTAGTATAAAGTACCTGCTTTTTTTTAGACTGGGCACGTGTTTTAATAATACCAGTGGGACAAAGAAACACTAGATTAATTCCACATGTGTTGTACACACCTGAGCTCTATTAAGCAACAGTCATTGTCCTTGAATTTACATATTATATATCCTGCCACTTTTTATATATATAATTATTCTTATATACTTAATGATAATATAATAAGAAAAAAAGGGACACTGCCAGACATAAACAAACGATTATCTTTAAAATGAAAGATATCAAGATATCAATAAGTCCGGTGTAAAGTAAAACTCACTTTATATTCAGTACAAAGGGGAAAAGGTTCTTTGACCTGGGAAGATCTTGCCATCATTATTTTCAGTAATTCTTTATTGAAAGTTCGTTACAGCAATACAATTACTATTAACTGATATTAGCTTCTTTTTACTTTCTCTTACTCCTAGTAAGAGGAAGTATTGTAATCGTGTCAAATTTTCGAGATTATCGAGTTTTCACCGGAAATATCCGTTTTGAGGTCCCCTGAGTCCAAAAAAGTGGTTTTTAGCAATGGTCTGTGTGTGTTGTGTGTGTGTTTGTTGGTGTGTGTGGTGTATTGTATGATGTATGTTGGTGAACAGCACAGCTCAAAAACGAAAAACCGCAGAAAGTTGAAACTTGATATTCCGTTTAGATATCACCACGGCATCTGACAGTGGTTCATCGTCAAAATTCCTCAACCGGAAGTACCACTTTACTTGTTGGTTTTTTTTTACTTTTTTGCGATTTTCTCAAAAATGGCTCCGACAATTTTCTTCAAACTTGGTATATCAACTACACATACAAAGAGCAACAACTTTTATTTGAAATATTTCTCTGGGAAAATTCATTTAAGGGCAGTTATGGGGGAGAGGTGGGATTAGGTTTCATCTAAAGTGCTATTTCAGTTTATTAAACAATTCCATCATCTTTCAATTCTAATGTCAATTAGAATGAAATATTTTGTTGAAATTTCGAGTTTGAAAAAATCGGATGTCCGGAAGTGCGTTTACTTTACCACTTTACTAAATGAATTTTCCACTTTTTCGCGATTTTCTCAAAAATGGCTCCGACGATTTTCTTGAAACTTATTACATAAACTAAACTTACAATGATTTACAACTTTTATTCAAAACATTTCTCTAGGAAAATTCATTTAGGCACTTTTAGGGGAGGGATGGGGTTATGTTTTTCTCTAAAGTGCTATCGTAGTTGATTATACAATTCTATCATCCAAACAAAATTAATTAGAAATAAATGGATGGCCAAAATTCCGAGTTTTAAGGAAATTAGTAAACCGGAAGTGCGCTTTTACTGAACAGTTTTTCAGTTTTCATAGAATTTCTTAAATTTGGCACACAAACTATAAAATTTGTTAATTATAATTTTGAGAACCGGAGTAAGAGAAAGTTGTGTGAGTGTTTCACGCCAGATTTTTTTTTCAAATCTACAAACCATGATCTTTGACATACTGATCCAAAAAAACTAAGCTATCAATAGACCAAATAGGGACACTTACCATACTGTCGACGGCACCCAGTCGTACTTACAGAACTTTATATTTATTTAAGATTGTGTATTCTAAAAACTGTAAAACATGTAATGTAGAAGATTATGTGGAACATATAATCATGTGATGTAAGAAATATGATAAAGCATGGAAAAATATATTTACAAATTTTACTACTCTGACTAATCCGAAGGATATTTTTCAAATGTAATTATTAAATGTATAGGGGCGACGGGTGTTGGTGTAGTGGTTATAAGCATGGAACTGTAACTGGAAGTTCCTCAGTTCGAGCCCCGCGTGTAACTTCTAAATTTTATATTTGTTATTGTAAAAAAAGTTATTGTTAAAGTAGGCGCTTCCGCCCCCGTCCACGATACCTAATTTTGAAGATGGAGTTAAGCCCGCCTGAAAAAATAGGCATTACTTTACTTTTTAAACAATATGTTATATTAATTTATAGGTCAAATATACCAACAACAAAAAAAGAAATCGTTTCTAATACGAACATAAATAAATCTCATCGAAAATGATTTCGTAAGATCATTTTTACAAATGGAGTTAGATAAATAAAAGTTTATTGAATCCTCACAATCTTCTACTTTTGACCTTAAAATGCAGATAGTTTTGTAAAGTTCGTGCACTTTTAGACCTTCTTAAATATCCTTGACCGATTCTTTTTGTTTATTTGAAACGTTACTCATATACCATATTTTTAATATATTAAATTATTCATGTTTTGTTACTATTCTAATACATATATATATATATAGTCTTTATTTGTAAAATATATGGTGTGAAATACACATAACATGGCCTTGCAATCCTGTGAATTTCGAAACTGAGTTTCCACCGAAAATTCTTATCTTAAGGTCCTCCAAGCTTGAAAAATAATTTTTAGAAATTTACCGCTGTGTAAGTTGTTATGGCCAACATAACTAAAAAACCGAAAGTCGCAGATAATCCAAACTTATATTTATTTGTGTGTGTGTGTGTGTGTATGTATGTAATATGTGTGTGTGTGTGTGTTTAAGTGCGACCAATGGATCCGCCGAAAATAAGGTTCCGATAAAAAAATTAGTCAACCGGATATTTCACTTTACTGAGTGGCTTAGTTTTGTCTCTTTTACTCCAACATAGCCCCATCTTCCTTAAAGTTAGTGTGTCCGCTATCACTAGTGATCAGCAATTTTTAGGGCGGGCCTTGCAGTTTACTGGGCACTATTTCTGCTTATAGACCAAGTCCTAGACCCATAGTCAATAAGATTTCTTAGACGCTCACTTTCATGTTGTAAAAATTATTACTCAGTTACGGATGAGGAAAAAATATAGTAGAATAATTTAGATTGGTTATTTATAAAAGCTTTATCCACTTGATCAGTAAATACTATGAAGTCATTTACAATCCTCAATTTGAACATTTATAAGCTAGGACAAATACAAGCACTTTACCTTGGGGCATATGTTTTAAAAATTTTTGTTTGCTAAACAATGTATCCATTCCCATGCCTGTATGTTCCATCTCTCCAAAAATAGAACCTTGGACATTGAATGGGCTCAAGTTTGACGGCACATTAGGTAAATATATTAAAAGTAAAACTCCGAACTACGTATACAGGAACCTTCTACAAGAGCGACTACTGCTTAAATATAAAAATTATATTAAAATATTCACCGATGGGTCAAAGACGATAAATGGAATAGGAGCAGCTTTCGTCATGAATGAGAGGCTGTACAACTTCCCATTAAGCAATATCTCAAGCATATCTACAGCCGAGTTATTCGCTGTATACAAAGCCCTATAACATATTCGGAACTATAATGAACCTAAGAAATATATTATTTGCTCCGATTCAAGAAGCTCACTGGAGATGATAGGCAATCGGGACTCCGATAGTTTGTTGATTCAGTGCATACATACGCTCTTGGAACTATGCCTGCGAGAAAATAAAGAAGTCTCCTTTATTTGGATTCCCGGTCATGTGGGGATAAGAGATAACGAATCTGCCGACAAAGCTGCTAAAGAAGCGGCATCAATGTCTTGTAGAGACGAACGTGTCCTTGCAGTCGATTGGAAAGCTTTTCTAAAAAAACAAAATCTTTCCAACTGGGAAAAGGAATGGCAATCAGTGCAGCTGTCAAATAAACTAAGGAATATCAAGGGTACCACAAAGAAATGGTCAACCTCAAATCGAGAGTCTCGGCGAGAAGAAGTTGTCCTAGCGAGAATGAGACTCGGTCACACCATGTTGACACACAGCCACATATTCCGAAGAGAACCTCAGCCGGTATGCAGCGCTTGCAATACGACATTAACGATCCCGCATATTCTATTGGAATGTTCGAAATATGTAAACGCGCGGGGAAAGGTAAATTTGCCGACCAGTCTTACAGATGTATTAGGAGACAATGAGGGCAATATCAATAAGACTTTCGAATATCTTAGGGAGGTTCATCTATTTCATTTGTTGTGAAACTAGCTGTACATATGTATGTGTTTAGTTGTTTGCTGGTGTGCTGTGTATAGGTATTTATTTTATAAGTGATATAAGGGAGTAGAGGAATATGATTAGACCTAGATTGTGGGCTTGCTGTAGAAATTGTTAGACTGGTGGGTATCGATATGCATCCCGGATGAGTGCTTACAAATTAGAAACAGGGGCAAAGAACTGTTGTGCACCTTAAAAAAATCCAGAAAAAAAAGAAAGTATATATTAGCTCATAAAAAAGAAAATGATAGTATTATACATTTTCTTTTAAACTGCCCTATAGTAAAGGGCAGCTTCTCACCGAGAAAAGTACCTCGACCGATCCCTGACCCCTGCATTTGACTCTCAAACCAATTTAGAAAATTTATTAGCAACAGCTGATATTTCTAATATTTCTTATATTTTCGCCGTCGTAGCATACATATTTCTAATATTCCTGACCGGTTTCGGATTTTCATCGATCATCAGAGTAAATTTATCAAGTTCGTATAGAAAGTTTTTATTTCCACTTAATTGTTTCTATTACACACTATTTATTAAGGGTAGTGTATAACCTGAAGATAATTCATGCGATAAAATGTCTACATGAACTTGATAATTTTTCTCTGACGATGGGTGAAAATCCGAAACCAGTCAGGAATCTTAAAAATATGCATGCTACGACGGATAAAATAACAGTATATTTTTGTGTAATTAGTTCCTTGCAGTAAAGCTTTCCTTTTTAAATGATTAATTCAGAAGTGAATTTTTTGTTCGTCTTAGAAGTCTATTTTTCATGCATATTTTATATAATTATTAGTTAAAAATTTATTTATAAATTGACATTATTATTTTTGCGTAGTGTTTCATTTTTATGTAATGCGATAGAGATTACTCATTACCCATTTTATATCTTTTTATTAGTAATATTGTAAAAGAATTCATTATTACTATTTTTAATTTCACTTTCCTAGTAAGAGAAAGTACTGTAATCGTCTCAAATTTTCGATATCGAGTTATCACCGGAAATATTCGTATTTAGTCCACTAAGTCCAAAAAAAATTTTTTTTTAGAAAATGGTCTGTATGTGTTATATATATATATATATATATATATGTGTGTGTGTGTGTGTGTGTGTGTGTGTGAACAGCATAGCTCAAAAACGAAAAACCGTAGAAAGTTAAAAGTTAATATTCCGTTTAGGTATCACCATGGGATCTGTCAGTACCTTATCTATCAAAATTCCTTAACCGGAAGTACCACTTTACTTTCTTCTTTTTTTTTCCTTTTTTGCGATTTTCTCAAAAATGGTTCCAACGATTTTCTTCAAAATAGTAGTACATCAACTACACATCCAGAGAGCTACAACTTTTATTTGAAATATTTCTCCGGAAAAATTCATTTAAGGGCACTTTTGAAAGAAAGGTGGGGTTACAGCTCCATCTAAAGTGCTATTTCAGTTTATTAGACAATTCTGTTATCTAAATAATGTTAATTAGAATTAAATATGTTGTTGAAATTCCGAGTTTGAAAAAATCGAAAGATTGTTTACTTTACCACCTAACTAAATGATTTTTTCACTTTTTTGCGATTTTCTCAAAAATGGCTCCGACAATTTTCTTGAAACTTCCTATATCAACTAAACATACAAAGATCTACAACTTTTATTTAAAACATTTCTCTGGGAAAATTCATTTAGGGGCACTTTTAGGGGAGAGGTGGGATTATGTTTTTCTCTAAAAAGCTATCGTATTTGATTTATACAATTCTATCATCCAAACAAAATTAATTAGAAATAAATAGATGGCTAAAATCCGAGTTTCAAGAAAGTTAGTAAACCGGAAGAGCGCTTTTAATGAACAGCTTTTTTCAGTTTTCTACGAATTTCATTAAATTTGGTACTCTAACTATAAAATGTGTTAATTATAATTTTAAGAACTGGAGTAAGAGAAAGTGGTATGAGTGTTTCACACCCGATTTTTTTCTTTGTATTATTTAGTTATTTTCTTACTATTACATTATTATTTGATGTTTTATGTATTAAAGATTACCCGCTATCAACTGAATGGTTTATAAGCTATAAATACCACTTTGCTCATCCCAATTCTGCCCCCATGGGACCGTGCCAAATGAAGTATATACCGACATGGGTCTATCAACTTACCTAATATTTGGAAGCTGAGGAATTTAGAAAAAAAAAGAAGTGTTTCTTACAAGATTTATCTATATGAAATAAAAGGACGGCTTCAGAAAAATGATGTCAATGTTTTGAAGAGTTTTCTAAAGTCCATAATCAACAAATAGTTATTTCCTCGCCACATTTCTACCTTTATAACTATGCCCTTCAAATTGTTGTTTTCCCAATTTTCATCTAAGTTGTTTAGTTCAGCAGAAAATTTAACCTAAGATCAAGGATATTGAAACCTGAAGACAATTCTCAGGTTTCTGTTTCGTGATACATCTTTGTACGGGTGGCATCCAAAAGAATTAGGTTAGAAACTATAAATGTAAGTATAGTACCTTACATGGTTTATGCTCCGATGGTGTTTCTTCAGTGGGTGTTAATTTAATTTGACCATAAGATATTGTCTGTTCAGGAAGTGTTAAATAACTGGTATCAGCGGAAATAGAATAATTATGTATCGTTGTACTTTTCAGTGTAGATTCAGATTTTTCACCAGGCACCATTTCCTCCCAGCCACCACCTTCTCCAGCATAACCCTGGTATCCCTTCAATAAAAAATAATAACAAAAATCATAAACATACCAATCAAAATACAATTAGGATAATTTAAAACAACTTAAAGGACAACAACCTTCATCCAATAAGGATATTCCCCTGGATATTCTCCTTCACCAATTACATCCGTATCTGGATACTAAAACAGAAATAAACAGAATTTTAATAATATAATGTAACGTGCTTTATCACTAATTTTTATTTTAATAAAAGTTTCTTGCAATCTTGAATAAACGATATTAGAATGCGATCCTGTCAAAATTTTCAGAAATTAAGACTTTTCATCGGAAATATATATTTGGAGGTACTGTAAATAAGAAAAAATGGTTTTTGCAAACCCGTTTTGTATGTGTGTATATGGATGGGATGTATGTCCATGTGTTCCTGCGAAGAACTCAAAAACGAAATATGGCAGGAAGTCCAAACTTAATACTTCATTTAGTTTATTCCCAGGAAATTCGTCATTAAAGTTTCCGGCAAAATCGGTTAACCGGAAGTGCGACTTTTTTTAAACTTCAAATATTTACTACATATGCCTCTATCATTTTTAATTGAAATATTTTTACAATAAGATTGTTTTAAGGAGTTAATGCCTTGCGGTAATGCGGTAAAATTAGGTATCACTTTGAAAGTGACATTTCTTCGTAATACTTAGATGGTATTATTTAGAGGAATTAAAGTATTCCACGGTTGGAAACATCAGTTGATCAGTTTGTTTTACTGAATTACTAAAAATTTACTAAAAAAAACAGCATCAACGGACATCTTTATATTTGGTTATATTTACATATATAATTATTAAAGTCTGAAATAAACTTATGAATTAGAAAGATGTGAATAGTAGCAACGAAATCTAAGTTTTTTTAACAGTTTTTTTGTTTTGTTTTTCATGAGATGTAAGTTTCACAATAGCTTATTATTTTTTTCTACTTACTAATTCCAAGCTGGCAAAGACGAACAGTGTAACTGTTCAAGTGTTTACATATATTAGTAAAAATTATAGTTACAATTATGTTATTGAATATAAATTGTGCAAACCTTTTGATTATCATTTACTGGGAGATATGGGTCAGACATATCATCGTAGTCTATTGATGGAGCCGTTTGGGCAAACTAAAACAGAATAGAATTAATTAAGGACGATTTCTCATATTATTGTTATTACTGTTTACTTCCTTTCTACCTTAAAAATAAATCTTACGACGGAAAATGCATTTGAATATCTATCTATATGCTCTAATTGGGGGAATATAATTATTTTCATGGGTATTTTCGTGTTGTATTATGACGCTAGTTATATACATATTTACAAAACTATGATGTATTTTATATTATATATTTTAAAATATGAATATTTAATATCTTAAGATTTTGTGAGGGGATTGCCTATTGAGACGATACCACCGCGACCTCTATGGGGTCTATTGTGGCATCTACAAGCTACAGTACCCTCTCCTGTCCTGTCTGTTTAATAAGACTTAGGAGTCTAGAGAGAGACTCATAGGTAAAGCTTGAAGGCGTCAGTTTCTCCTTCCCAAAGAGGAGAAATCTCAGCTACAAAAGCCCCTTACACTGGCACAGTACCTCCAGTGCTCTTTCCCATTCTAGCTGACAAAACCTACATAAGCTATCCGTTATCAGGCCCTTGCGATGCATATGCTGGTTAAGTTTACTGTGGCCAATCATCAATCAACCATATTGCCGCACGGCCTTTTTGGAGCAGTTCTGTAGTAAGCCTGGGAGAATAGCTAGCTATTAATAAACTTTTTCGCCTGCCTCGGGCGAGTTTTTACCCACAATTCTTGTGATCTATAGTTCAATGCCATTGAAAAGGTTCAGATCTAAAAAGGATCCTATGGAGCCCTCCCGAATAGATCTGCCGCCTCCTTGCCTTTATAACTTGACTGGGAACCCAAACTAGATAAACCCTTTTGGTTATTAGTTTCCATGACTGTTACCCTACCACATCAGTCTGAATCAGTCCCATTTGGTATGAACAGCCTGGGTCTGAGAAGATGAAACTCTGGAGTTCTGTACCCCCTCGTATTTTTATCTCAGTTGCACAGACAGTTACTGCGACTAACTCTGTCTGAAGACTATGCCTAGCTCGCCTAGGCTTGCCGATATCACAATCGGATCAGCTCCGTACACCCCAGACCCGATTCTTCTTCTACCTTGAAGTCTCCGCCAATCACCTAGAGCCATCTAGGACTGACGCTGTATGCTCTCAATCCTTGTGTCAGGTATAAGAACTTTAAGTTTGTCAAAGTTATAATTAGGAGTATTTTAGTACAAGATGTATTTATATTCTAATTCAAGAACCTTCTACTTATAAAGGTTTGTTCGAGGTCTAAGCCTGATTATTGGCAGGCTGTTTGTGGCGGGTAGCGAGGCATTCCCAGGGCCATGTTTATGCAATAGTCGGGATGTCGACGCTGTTCTGTTGCGACAGTCAGCTCGGTATGCCCGGCGGTGAGATTGGTCTGGATGTTGGTTGGCGTTGCCTCAGCATAGTTGTGACTTTGGCTTACTTTCTTTACGATTGTCCCTCTCCTTCATCAAGTGGATGGGTTTGGTTCAGTTTTCAGAGGCTAACAACCCATCTATTATTACAGGATGTGATGCAAAAGCGCATCATGTTGTCTGGGAAGCAGCGACACCAATAGTAAGGGTGGCGCTCTCATGGATTTCTCGGTGTATAAAATCCTGTCTAATTAGACTTAGGTATCTAGAGAGAGAAAGAGAGAGAGAGAGACTCTTGAGTAATTTGTAATGCCCAGTCAGCGTACCTTACCAAATGCGTTCGAAAGCATTTGTTAGTAAGTACACATTAGGTGGACGAATTCGTTCGCTGTATGTGTACTTACCTTTACATGTGCTTAAGTCTTCAATGGCCAGTGAGAAAATCTACTGTCATACGCATGGTCGACGCATATATATTGTTGCAATAATTCTACCGTAAGCCTAGCTATAAAACAAACTTCGCCTGCTTCTTGCATAGTGTTTCAACTCAGCATTCTATGCTGTGCTAACTGCACCAATGCTTTGAGGGCTGCACTCAGGAGACATCTTGCAATGTCAAGAAAGGTCTAGATCAAATAAGGGCCGCTATATTGCATTTATATTCTGAATATCTGGGTACCCAGACAAGGAAAACATTTCTTTAGCCACTATTTTTTGAGAGGATGCCCACACCAGTTTTGAATTGACTTGGTAGCAACTAATGGCTCGAAATGCAGGCTGATGTGAAAATGACGATTCTTGGACGATGTAACTTCGGTCTTATTATCTCGGCAACAAAGATAATAACTGCGACTAGCTGCGCCTGAAAGACCGGTGGCTAGCTTACCTGCCACGGATTAGCCCCATGCATCCTGGCACCCAAACCATCTTATCCGATAGCCTTCCTTGTACCACATAGAATCACCTAATAATGGTGGTTCATGCTCCCAATCCCCTTTGTCTGGTATCAGAACTTTGAAGAGCTTGTCAAAGCTATATTTAGAAGCCATTATATCGGAAGGCAGGTCCAAATTGCCTCCTTACATGGCTCAACCATGCCTAGGGAGCTTATCCTTTCAGTAATCTAATTGCCACTGGTCTGGCTACACCTTGGATGTAAATGTGGAGTGAAGCTAGATTAGGATGTGCCTGAAGTGCTCAGGCAAGCAAACCTTTGAACACCATTAAGTGCCTTACCCTTTCCAATTGTAAGGTTTTTGTGTACCAACCACTGCCCGGTAGGGCATTATTGGTTACACAGGGTCCCTGAGAATACACAGGTCTGAGAATGCTAGGTAAAAAAGTTGGAGCTGCCAGCCGAATTCCGGACCCCTAGCCCAAAGATGAGTGATTATGAAGGAAAAGTTAAATTGGGCATTAAAGTTTATGAAAATAGTAAAGAGGACTCTACATTTTGTAACAATAAAACAATAGTTAAATATATAAACTACAAAATAAGTTGCATTATCCTTACTTGTCCAACATTTTTTGACATGTTTCTGTCTTTCAGATCTTCTCCAGCGATTTCTTTACCAAATTTCAACACAATAATAATTGATATAGAATCTGAAATGAGATTCTTTTATTGAAGTAAAAATTATAAACTATTTGCAACTTATTAATACCACAATTACAATTACGGTGGTAACTGAACATTATTACCATATGATTTTCAATCAAGTCAAATGGAATTTTACAAAAAAAAAAAAATTACATTAATGTAACAAAATCAATAGAGTAATTATTTTGTTTGTACAATCTTTTTTTTGAAGTCTATATATTTTTCAAAACTTCTATTGTAAGATAATTTTTGTGGGAATAAGAAACATGAACTTTTGGTTATTATTATTAAACCGGGAGTCTGGTGGCATGGGACCTAAGCCTATATGGCTTTTATCCTCCCCGATGCCTCCCATATCGTCCCCTTAAATAGTCTCCCCCGGTAGACTACCGGTCAGTCTACAATATCCCAAGATATCCTTTAACTCCAACTCGCCCAGGCAATCCTACGAGAGTGGTACCTTCCCAAATACGCGAAACCTAGTACCAGCGAAAGGGGGAAACAGATATAAATACTGATTATAAATACTGATACACCGTTTCCCTGACTCCGTCATCGAAATTCTGACAAATGGGACTAGACATCCTCCCTATGTTAAACAAGTAACTAGACACCCAAGTGCGCCCAGTCACTACCCCCACCAAGGTCCTCAGACCTGTCCTACTGAGGGGCAGGAGGTACTCCGAAACTCCCTGCTTGATTCCTTTTATAAATCTTTTAGCTTGGAGGCGCCCCTGCGTGTGCCCCAGCATTTCTCCAAGACTCTCGTCTCCCAAAGTCTAATCTGTTTGTCGCGAAACCTCTTTGTGACGGCAAAGGCTGGTTCACGACCACAAAATGGTAATGATGATCCCTCCCTAGCCAACTGAACCGCCCTTTCATTGCCCTCTGTTCCCGCATATCCGGGTATCCAATAGAGACGCACCTTACCCCTCCGAGCCAAGGCGTTAAGCCTTCTCCTACATACTTTTGGCTAACTTCATTTTTACTATTGCTAGATGTACACCAATGTAAAATTTTTGAAACTGGATTTTGACCGGAAATGCATGTTTTGAGATCCTCTGAAGACTAGAAAAAGTTTTTTAGTGAATGGTCTGTGTGTGTGTGTTTATACGTGAACCAAGTATCTCGAACAAAGAAAAAAACGCATAAAGCTCAAACATGATGATATTCCTTTCGCAACGAATATGAAAATTTCGGTCAAAATTCACCAATCGGGTTGGATGTGCCACTCTCCACAATTTATTACTTCCTCTTACTAATAATAATAGTAAGAGGAAGTATTGCGATCGCGTTAGATTTTCGAAATTGAGTTTTCACCGGAAATACACGTTTTCAGATCCCTGAGTCCAAAAAAGTGGTTTTTGGAAAATGGTCTGTATGTGTGTGTTTGAAAAGAATATCTAAATACACGAAAAGGCGCAGGAAGCTCAAACTTGATACTTACCATCGCATTAGGCAAGAAGATTTCGGGCAAAATCTATCAACCGGAAGTCCTCTTTAGTGTATGGTGAAAATCAATTCAGTTTTTTTGGTGATTTTCTCAAAAACCGGCTCCAACGATATTCTTTAAACTTGGCACATCAACAACACATATAATGAGCTATAAATTTTATTTGAAACATTTCTCCGGGAGAATTAATGTAAGGGCATTTGGAGGGGGAGAGGGGTTGGATTAGGTTTTTCCTTTAAAGTACTTATATTTCAGTTTATTACACAATTCTCAAACTTGATGGTTCCCTTTAGGTACTAACACCGCATCAGGCACAAAGATTTCGGTCAAACCATCCAGTAAAAAGCCATATTTCCGGTTGATTACCTAGGATATCCGCTTAAGAGCTTCCTGCGATTTTTCATTTTTGAGATACAGTGTTAAAACACACACACACACACACACACATACATACCATTCGCTAAAAACATCTTTTTCGCACTCAGGGGACCTCAAAACATATATTTCTGGTGAAAACTCGTTTTTTTTGTTAGTAAAACATACATTATTAAATAAAATTAAGGGGTTACAAAATGGAATACAATCATGGAATGGTTGAAAGAAATTGAAAATCAGAATTGCCAGAAAAAGAGTAAAAGAAAGTTGTATTGAGGCTAACACATCATATTTTTATTTTATAAACTTCAATTACTTTACAGCAGCTCTATTGTTTGATGTAATAAATATCTATTGCATATATATGTGTATATATAGAAATTTATTATAGTTCCTTGTATTGTAAATAAAGACAAATTGGTGTGTCTGGATGTGATTGTGTAAAGTATTTATTTGTTGCCGGCATTTTATTGTCCCAGTATCTAGAAAACTTTTACTACTATGTATATGTGTAAAAATACCTTTTAGTTCAGGTGATAATAAAATGTTTAGGGTGTGTGCCACAGGTAGGTGTAGGTATCATAGGTCACATAAAAACAAACATGAATTCGGTGTTGGCAGGTTAACATTTTATTACTTTTAGCTTACCTTCACCGACCAGAAAATCCGTAGGCTACCTTTTAAGGTATACTTTAGTTGTTTATGATTTTTTTTTTTTTTTTTTATGTTTATACTTTTTCCCATATAATTCTAAAGCCCAATAAACAGAACAGTGCCAATATTACATTAAGTGCTGTAAAAGGCGGAAAAGTAATTCACTTGGTTATAAAACAAAAAACAAAAAAAACTATTGTAATGCTATAAACTCACATCACAATAAAATATTTCATAATTCTACTTTTTCCCTGGAATTTATTTCATATATTTTTTTGTAATCTGACTATTTCGCTATTTTAATGGAGTATTAAAATAATTTTGAGACTTAAGATACTTCCTCAATTACTCAGATAATGTTAAAGGTTCTTTTACAAAAAAAATGCCGACATTAAAGAAAATTGGCCGATTTGTTTAAACAGACTTTAACTTTCCTTAATACTTGCAAAAGGTTTGCAATCTTAGCAAATTGAGTGATCGAATGGAGTTTCAAATGGTAACGGTTCACTTTTTTATAAAGAACTATCACTTTTGTTGGTAAGTTTTGTCCGAGAAAGAGATAGGTTCCCAGAGGAATTGGGAAACCACCCTTACCTCTTAAAGTGCCATTCTATTACAGTGCAAATTCCCTATCCGTTAAAAATATGTACTCGCACTCGTTTTTGTACCGTTTTTAATGAGATTGAGCCCTAAAATTATCAGAATTTTAAAACATTTATACTTTTAACGTTATTTTAAATGTAAGAATAGGATCTAATTTATCCTCTGATATTTTAATGGCAGAAGGGGTTTTACAGGGGGAAATTCTTTCCCCTTACCTGTTCATTTTTATCGTATTTAGAAATTTTTTTTATGGAAAGGGAGGGTATTTCTGGTCTGAATATAGATGGCCTTGATGAATTATTCGTTCTCTTATATGCAGACGATCTAATTATTTTGTCCGACTCTTATGCTGACATGAAAAGAAAGTTAAAGGCACTGGAGGAATATTGTCATCTTAATTCCCTAAAATTAAATCCCGCTAAAACTAAAATTATAAAATTTCATAGAGGACGCACAACTCTTTTAGAAAAATTTGTCTATGAAAATACCGAAATTGAGGTAACAAACAAATATGTGTATTTAGGCGTGCAGTTTTCCTCTTCCTCTATGTTCCTCTCAGCAACTGAACATTCAATCTCGAGATTTAATATTGCTGCTGGCACCGTAAATAATATTTTGGCGAAGGTCAAGAGTAATTCATGGCCCAGTAATGTAGCACTATTCAATTGCCCGTTCCACATTGCTCTTTTCGGTATAAATTTAGACCGTTTAGAATATGCACAAACAAATTTTTACAAACGCCTCTTTCATTTATTAAAATCCACTCCATACTATATAATATTATTAGAAACTGGTATTCCACATATGTCCTCCACTGCTTTTAAGCTTGCTGTAAAGTGGTTGTGTAAAATACTCGAAATGAACCGTTCCAGACTACCACGTATTTGTTATGATAGGCTATTAGTTCTCGACTCTTCACCATCTAATAATATTAAGTTTAACTGGGTAACTCAAATAAAGGAATTTTTTATGAGTGTTGGTTACAATAATCTATGGGAAAGACCTTATGTAATTCGTAAAAATTTGAATACAATTTTGTCCACCTACGAAGCAAATTTATACAATTATTCTGATGTAGCCAGGCTGTACTCCTCTAATTACAGTATTTATTATAAAAATATTCCCTTAAATACTTCGGCTGTTCAAAATTAATTACTATTTTCTCTACCATTCCATGTTACTAGCATAATCTCAGCATAAACTCAGAACTTGCAGTAATTTTTTTATAAAAATTGTTTATAAAGCAATAGCTTACTTAATAAAACCTAATCAGCTTCGCACTCTTTGTAATCTTTATGAAAATGAAGATTTATTTCCAGTTCAGTCGAAATTTGATTGTTTTAAGATTTATAATTTTATTATAAATGTATTAATGTTGCATTCATCCATGATTAATGAATAATATAAACTGTTAAGTAAGGTAAATACCGCTTATATACTAAACCTTAATGCTGTTATTATAAGGTATTTAAAATTAAGGCTAATTGTTTTGCAAAGTTGTCAAGATGTTCTAAATTTTTGCCGTTATTGCATTTATTTTCTAATATTAAAAATGTATTTACTTTTATTTTTAAATTTTGTAAGCCAACTCCCTACAATAAGCTTGTAATGCTTCAATGTAGTAAATAAATAAATTAGGGTTTTTGTCCTAAACCTACCTGCTTTGTTTCTTATTTCATTATTTAGTTTAAAAATATTCGAGTTGCCTAGCACTGGCAAAAAGAAAAAAATCTGATGTGAACCATTAACATAATTTTCTCTCATACTCCTTTTAATGCAATTATATATTATAAGGACACAATTTTCTTCAAACTTCAAATTTTACTCATTTGCCCGAACATAAATTGAGGATACATTCTGAGGAAAGAAAACCCCAACCTCCTCCAAACCTTAAATGAACTTTGTTCAAAATAAAGGTTCAAACAAAAGTTATAGACCTGTGTATTCATAGTTAGTCTAACAAATTTAATGCAATCTATCGGTGTTTTTATGGAGACAATATCAGTAAACAAAAAAAAAACAGTAAAAACGTATCTCACTCAAACGATTTTCTTCAAACGGAATTATGTCTGTCATGTGCCATTGTATGATATACGGATGCATCAAGGAACCTGACGGGACTGAGGCCGGAGTGTTTAGGCCGTGGACCATATTACTCGAAGCCAATGGGGCAGTTTTCCAGCATCTTCCAAGTGGAAATTTACGCAATATGAAGGTGTGTCCAGTTGAACATCGATAGGAAATATAGGGATCAGAAGATTGCAATCCTATCCGATAGCCAGGCCGCCATTAAAACACTGAATCAGTTCAAAAATGGTATGGGAATGCCACGATAAACTCAATGACCTGGGCAAAGCATCAGAGTTAACCTACTTTGTGTGCTAGGGAATTTTGGCGGGAAGGAAATGAGATGGCTACACCCTGGCAAGGAAAGGCGCTGCATCTCCCTTTTATTAAGCTGGCTACACACGTAATAGCATACTTGAACGGTATACATGCGCAGTCAGCTTACTTGATCGTTTGTATGAAAAAGTTGCACAAATCAGAAAATGTTTAAACTTTCATACTGCATACTTGTGCGCGCCATCTTGTTCATGTTTAAGTGAACGTGTGCAGCAGACTTGTGCAACCTATGAGTCAGTCTCGTGCACGCCAGAGCAAGCGTTTGTTTTAGTTTTTGAGTCCATATAAAGGCATATTTTTTATCATTATGTCGGTTGATTTTAGGAAGTGTCACAGAGAAATTATGGAAGAATTTATTCACATTTATGAAAGTGAATACTATTAATTTATTCACAATAAATGAATGTGTGAATAGATTTTTGTTTCTTCAGCCATTCTTTACACCACAAAGAACGATCATTTCGTTGACTGTTTCTTTTGTAAATTAAAACAAGAGCAGCTAGAGCAAGCGCGTCGTCTTCGTCCATCGTCGGTCGCCATCTTTCAAGCATCTACTAACACTGTTCAAGTATACATGAGCCGTGTGGATCACATGTATACTTGCGCACAAGACCTGTGCATGTATACCGTTCAAGCATGCAGTTACGTGTGTAACCACCTTTTAGGAGCCTGAACCTTTCTGTAGAATAAGTGACCCTCCACAAGAGAAGTGATGAAAACACAACTCTGGAAAATCCTCCCAGGACTGAGGCAAGCTAAGTCTACCTGGACAGTTATAACCGGAAAAGATTTGAAGCGTGCATCACTTTTAAGTAGAAATAGAATTCGTATGCTCCTCAAGACACTGAGGGCACCTGAAGAAGCTGGCTCTAGAACACGATAGCATCTGTAGGTTCTGTGGGAAGATGAAGATACAATACACCTCCAATACATCTCCTAACGGACTGCGAAGCTATCATCCAGAGAAGATCCAGGAAACCTGGGTAGTTACCAAGCAAGCATTGGAGGAAGGTATGCCCTCCCTAAAACCTTCCCAGATCCTGAGATTCTTTAGAGATATTAACCTGGAAAAGATGCTGCAGGTGAATAGTGGAATGGCACATTAGACCCTCTTTTGGTCGAAGTGCATTGTTCCACACACACACACACACACACAAATCATTGATTAGAATACTGATGGACACTGTCCAATATGTGGACCCAATCACTTTGGCAACAAATCCTTGGATATGTTTACAAGAGAGACGAGCTTAATTTCTAACATTTCTCTTACTTTATAGTAATACTTTGTAATATTTAAAAACTAATACACTAGCTTCAGATTATTTAAAAATTTTAATTAGGTTGATTTTTTTTTTTTTTAGGTTGTAAAACAAGATAAACGAGAAGGTCTAAAGCTAAAACTTTACCATAAATTCTATTAAGATTACTATTATTAATTAGAAATGTCACACTAAAATTCTCCCCTTTGATGCTAAAAAGACCGAACACAGATCTACCATAATATGTGATAATAACATGTGCTATAAATTTTATATCCAATTAATTTTTATATTACCATAAAAATTAGGGCAATAAATTTTAAAACAGATTAGCATTTGATAACAGTATCTCCCTGAATATAATAATTATTCAGGATAAAAATTAATTATGTTTTTTTTTTTTTTTTTTATTTAATTGGTAATTTCAAAATTGATATATGATATAATATACTCCTTGATAAGTTTGCATTCATCGAATTCAATGTTCGACTTATTTTTTTATTCCTTAAATATAATCAAAAAGTTGGGGCTGTTAGAAGGAAAAAAAAACTTGTGTCAAATAAAGAATAATTTATTAAATGAGAATAAGGAGAAATTTAGACAATTTTAATTTTTATTAATGAAATATTAGAGCTAAATCAATGAGTTAAGGTGATTTTGATTAATGAATTAGTCGTTACACTAGTGATGAAGTGTGATAGTGTTTACTACAGCGCACTCTTCGAATAACTCTTTAATTTGGCATTATTTTTTTTTTTTTTTTAAGATAAACGCTGGTTTTTAATAATTGAGAAATGTTGGCCACACTGACGAATAGTTTTGAAAGAATTCAGTTTGTGGACTGTATACATTTTATACTTCATCTTCCTGTATCTATTCTCGCGGCAATGAACATCCCTCCTCCCCAGTAATACATTTTTGATAGAGATTATAAGATACTGTCATTTTAGTTTAAGAATTCCTTGCATGACTTACCACATAATATTCATTTCTTTCAAAATGTCAGGTTATTCTTATTATTTAAATAATCAATAAATATTAGATCGTCATTTAGTCTTGGAATTTTTATTTGAAACTTTTTTTTTGATAAAACAAAAACAAAAAAAAACTAGATTTAAATTGTTCCGCGGAATTTGTGGAGTAAAATTTCAAATGCTGTACCTATAAGGTTGGATCAATGTTATTAGCGCTCTCTTCTGGACTACTATGTAATTTCTGCTTACCCCACCAGCTTTATATTTACGTTAGAACTAAAATTTTAAGGGTATAGAAAATTAACAGCACTAAAAGAAAGTCGTCTTATTGTTTCAAACCAGATTTTTTTTTTTTTTTTTTAAGATTAATCTGAGAAAACTGTGCCTCCAGTAAACTATTTTCCTATTAAAGACTCATCTAATTTCTACTGCGGTTATTTGAGGGGGGGAAAGGTTTAATAAATGTTTAAAATGGGAAACCCATTCTCGCAAAAATAAGGAGAGAATTGCTACCTACTTAACTAAATATCGCTTTAGTACCTAATGCCGTAAAACAGAGTGTTCTCTGAAAAAAAAGAAAGTGTTTTTCATTCATTCGAAAATGCCCGAGTTGATATAATCTGAAGAAGTCAAAATTAATTAAAGGTGATATTTCCAAAAAGATGAAGAGTAGCAACTTTCTCTTCTTACTGCTGATAAGAGGAAGTATTGTAATCGGGCCAAATTTTCGATATCGAGTTTTCACCGGAAATACATACACGTTTTGAAGTCCCCTGAGTCCAAAAAAAAGTGGTTTTTACAAAATGGTCTATGCGTGTGTCTGTATGTATGTGATCAGCATAGCTCAAAAACAAAAGAATCGCAGTAAGTTCAAATTTAATATTCCGTTAAGATATGATGGGATCCGACAGTAAGTTATTTGTCAAAATTCCTCAACCCAAAGTACCACTTTTCTGAATTTTTTTTTTTCACTTTTTTTGCGATTTTCTCGAAAATGGCTCCAACACTTTTCTTTAAACTTCGTCACATCAACACTCATACAACTTCGTACATCAATTGCACATACACAGATCTGCAACTTTTATTTGCAACATTTCTCCGGGGAAATTCATTTAAGGGGACTTTTGGAGTAGGGGAGAGGTTAGATTATCCTCTTAACTGCTATTTCAGTTTCTTACACAATTCTATCATCTAAATAATATTAATTAGAATTAAATATATTGTTGAAATTCCGAGTTTGAATAAAATCGAATAACCGGAAGGGCGTTTTTACTCCAAAGTATTTTTCAGTTTTCTGCTATTTTCTCTTAAACGGCTCCAACGATTTTTTTTAAAACTAATTATGCGAACTTTGTGAAATAAAATTTTGTGAAAATTGTGTTTAACATCAATTTTATTTTGTTCCATTAGTATAAACGGCCAAATACAAAATGGCGGACTTACATTGCATGTTCAGCGCTGCCTTCTTTTTCAATAATACAATGCAATTTTGGCGTTTTTTCTTTATATCTCACATTAATGATATAAAACAGTAAATGTTATGATAGAAATGATTTGATTTTTTTGCATTTTTTTTATAAAAAATTTTTAATGCAGAATTCGATAATTTATAAAATACCTACGGAAGGAAAATTAGTAAAAAAATTTTAAACTGTTTTTTTCAAAGAAATAATTAGCCAATCACAGTGTAGAGGTTACCAATCAGAAATTTAGAATTTTCAAGTTGACCACGCCCACGTTTGACACCTTTACTTCTACACTGTGATTGACTAATTATTTTATAGCTAATTATTTCTATGAAAAATCTAGTTTAAACATTTTTTACTAAATTTCCCTCCGTAGGTATTTTATAAATTATCGAATTGTGCAACAAAATTTTTGTATAAAAATGCTAAAAATCAAGTTATTTCTTAACATCGTAATATTTACTGTTTTATAAAATTATTGTGAGGCATAAAGAAAAACTCAGAATTTTCAATGCATTGTTGAAAAAGAAAGCAAAAGAAAATTAGGCGCAAAATCCATGTGAGCCCACCATTTTATATTTGGTTTATACTAATGGAACAAAATAAAATTGATGTTAAACACCCACAAAATTTTCACCAAGGAATTCAAAATATTCAGTTAAAAAAACTTTTCTTAGTCCTGGAGTTTTCAACTATTCATTGTATTGTCTTTAATTTTGTTAGGTGACACAGTTTATAAAGTATTAAAGATGGGAATCCACGCATGAACTAATGCAATTAAAATCTAGTTTCTCGCAACAACATAAAAAAAGGAATCGAACTAATTATTATTGCAATTGAACAAATAAATTATAATAAGAAGAAACGTTATATATTAGAGTTAGATAAACTGCAGACTGTGTAACTATTTTAATTGGAGTAAGAGAAAGTGTTGTGAGTGTTTCAGGTTCAGATTTTTTTCTTACCTAAGAGATCTGGAAACTTATATTTCCGGTGAAAACAATACTTCTAAAAGCACTAAGTAAAAGATAATATAAAAAACTGAGTAGGCATCCTGTCAATATCAATTTTTAAACGCAGCATTTAAATTCTCTCTCTCTCTCTTGTTGAAAGGCGACAATTTAATGTCCGAAAAGCGGCGGCGGGTGTGCTTGCAGCGCAACACAGCAAACCACATATATTTACTATTATTAAGCTTTGCACATCAAGTTACTAATCCATATAGCATTAATCACGCCGAGATTTCACTGAAATGTGTGCATTTAGAAGAGGGAGATTTTGGCTTTTTATGTTGCCAGCACCAGAACAATAACTTTAAAGGATGTAACTTATTGCTTCAAAGAGTTTGATTCTATCACAAATTTCACTCTTTATGCCCATCAATGGATTGAGATGGTTCGTTCATCGCAAGAAAAAGATGGAAGAAAAAAGGTTCATTCATAACAACAGAAAGCCTATGAAAGTTAAAATCGCAAAAACGTTTTAACAGTCTGATTGTAAATACTTATGCCAGCCTTTCCTCAAATTCTACAAGTCAATTTATTATCTTATTTAGAAGGACTTATAGGGCATTTGCCTTTTAAGGAAAATACCAGGTATGTAAGGTACAGTTACATAAATATTTTACCTAGGAAAATGTTTAGGGGACCAGGTTTAAATTGACAGGTTAAGGTGACACTTATAACACCTACATATTTCTCATTCCCACGTACTACTATGTAGTACATGTAAATAGCCAAGTAGAGCCCAAAGTAGTTATAACACCCTTTAAAATAGCAGTAAATCATTAGCAACATAATGTTATATTCGTTTGGAATTTTTATATATTATTAAAGAAACATTAGACTGCTAACGCTAATATAACAATACAAAGATAACAATTCGCATGTGTTAAATAATTGTCACTACAATAAAATGAAGTGGAATTTAAATTATTACATAGCTTGTTGAACCATTCATTCCTCCTTTATATAATAATCATTAAGACGATTATCTCATACTCTCTTTTAATATTCACTGAAGAGTTTTTGAGTTGTTACTTTGCTTTTGTTTCCAAAACTGAATTATAAATTAATTAGAAAAAGAAAAATGAAAATAAATATTACAATTCACCAGTAATTTTGAATTAAGTGAGGCAATAATAAAGTCGTTAACCCGAAGGAAAATTGCATAAGAATGCTAACCGGATCATAAATGCAATTAGGATTAGTGGAATCATGCGGGTTGTACTATTTATTACTTGTTATGTACAGTGTTGCCAAATTTCAGCATTCCTTTTTGGGGAAAAAAAATGTTGTTAAAAGAAAATCTTGTGATGATATAATTGAACGATATAGTAGCGAGAATAAGCACTTTATTTGGCAAAATAAAACCAAAAAAAGAAAGTGTGGCAGCTCCATATTTTCTCTAAAACATATTTTATAAAAGTCTGCGGTGGTGCTTACTTTTGAGGAAATCTATAAAGCCAGTGTAAGTTAATTTTTCCTTCTTTTTATTTTTTCTATAAACACCATAAACAGTATTCCTTCTTTAAATATTTATAATAACATGAATTTGGACATTTTGTAATGAAATTAAAAACATTTATCATTTTCCGTCAACAGCAAGGAACGTACTTTTTACGGCATACTTAAAAACCATGTCAATTCAAGTAAATAGCAAGAATGGATTTCATTCGTTAAAAGCTTATGACCTAAATACGCAACAGAAACTAGCTGAGCCGTTTATTAAGCCCCCCTACAAGAGCGGGATTTCCTCAAGGTTTGGTTCAAAAAGGTCAAGCCCGCTCGTGTATGGCGGTTTCCTTGAGGCCGCGGAGGAGTCGAAAATCCCGAAGCAAATTCAATTCTTTTTGGCCTTGAGGCCGGATTTTCCCGCCCTCTTTATCACGTGCGTGGTTGATGCTCAGTCGGCCTAGAGGCTTCACACCGAACATGTCTCGTGAATTTTTAACCTCATTCATCCGAATGTATGAAAAAGTGAGTCTTGCTTGTGGCAAGTTAGTTCTAAAGACTACCATGATCGTAATAAAAAAGGAAGCCGCTTACTTGAGACTGCAAAAAAATTGAAAGAAATACACCAAACACTTCTTTTACGCCTTTTCTTGCGAATGTAATCCCATGAAACTATACAACCAACAGCCGCTAAAATGTTGTCATCCATTGATGCCATGATTGTGGAAAGACGAGAAACTTAGGACTGACAGAGTACGTTGGTTGACCTGGAGAAAATCATCAAGGCCTATTGCTAAGGATTTCCTTGAGGAAAATACTCGTCGTGTGTAGGCAAGAGTTCGGTAGAAGAATTCCTCAAGGAAATCCTGGAGGCTTTTTCCTTGAGGATTTCCTCTACGTGTATGGCTACCTTTAGATGCCCCCCTATCTGAATCGGATTACTGTTGGAAAAATCGGTGCTGGTATAGTGTGCGGTCTTCCGCCATGATTCTGGTATAGTGTGCGTTGTAAAACACCTAAAAGTGGTTCTCTTACTCCTATTAATGCAAATTATTTAACCAATTTTTTTAAATTGCAACGTTTACAATATTTAGTTGGCCTGACACTACAAAAAGATGGAAGCAGTTATACTCGTATATAACTGAGCGGCGATATGTGGAACGTCCTATGTCAAAACTAGCAAAGCTTGTGCAACTTTAAATTTAAACTATCTGAGAGACCCCCTCAAAAACCCACTAAGATTAATTTTTCGGAAAAATGTTTCAGATAAAAGTGATACAATTGTAATCTAGGAAAATTCCCCCCCTAAAGAACTTAAAAGCCTATTTTGTAAAGTCGCCATTAATCAGTTTTCTTTAAATCTAGAATTCTATCTATACTTTTAAAGTATACTAATATTAAGTAGGCGGTAAAACCATACATTATACCGAAGTGGTACTTTAGAGAAAAGTATATACATACGGTGTTCTCTCAAAATACCGTCAAAAAATTAAATTTCCCGGGGAAACGTTTCTAATAAAATGATAGATATTTAAATGTGTAGATAGTACCGTAGCCGTTTTTGAGAAAATCAGGAAAAGCTGAAAACAAAAAAATCGTTCAGTAAAATCGCACTTCCTGGTTGATAGATTTTGCCTGAAACCTTCGTGTCCAATCCGATAGTATTATCTAAACGGAATGCCAAGTTTACGCTTCGTGCAATTTTCCGTTTTTGAGATATTATGTTAACACATACACAAATAGATCGTTCGGTAAATAAATCAAATTTGAAATTAGAAAATTTGAACGATTGAAATAAGGAGGAAGAGAAAAGATAAATATGTTAATATACAAGACAAATTGAAATAAAAACCACTTTTAGATGCTCAGTGATTCTCAAGATATGCATCTTGAAGAAAACTCAATTACGAAAATCTAAATCGAATACATTGGTTTCTTTTATAAGCACTATGAGAATGTAATAACGCTGGTGTCAGGTTCCTGAAATTTAAAAAATCAAAACTGATTTAGAATATCAGGGCATGTAATTACGGTCCTAGGGAGAATATGGCTAATCCAATATCTTCTAAAACCTATTTTTTATTTCAAAAGCTCATATTATAAAGGTTATTTTTGAATTGAGTTCACATAACAGAGGTGTGCCAGTGCTAACCAGTGCTTCTCTTACGTAACTTGATTTTAAGAAAAAAATAAGATTTCTTTTTTTTTTTTTTGGCACAGTTCCAAAAACAATGAAAAGAATTCAAAAATATAATATGTTTATGTAGGAATAAAACATATTCATATAATCGTATATCATGCAGAGTTAAAATCACTCAGTTAGGTCGTGATCATCAGACAAAGGTGTGGCGCTCTCTACAAGTCAAATAAGGTAGTATTTACACATGCAAAATATCAGTGTTTCAAAATTGACACATTACTAATGGTAGTAATAATTTTTCTTTGTTTTTTTTTTTTTTATGTCTGCCTGGCCCCACCCTATAAACTGTTACTGCTACTAAATATTTATCTTCAGGCATCTCTCTCAGATGTTTGAAATATATTTCTGATTCTTCTGAATTTAGATACATTTTTCATTTTTAATAGCCCACTTTTTACTATAGGAACTTATAATTTAAAGATTTAAATAATTTAAGATCATTTTGCCTATGTTAATTACCATTAAATTTTATCTGATCGCAATTTAGTAAGCCGGATCGTTTTCTAATGAAATATTCCTTAATGAATTTTAATTTGGAATAATACTTTTTTAAAAAATTATTTAATGGTTTAATTTGGTGAATTCAAAATTAAGAATAGTAAACCACAAGACTGTATTTCTGTAATCATTCTTACTCAATTTAGTTCAATCCAATCTTTTATTCACCACAGCCCAATTTGAAGTACTAATTGCAAGAAACAAGGCCTACATAACCTGATTCCGGAGAAATGTTTTTATTTTCGATGCACTGCAGAAAATTAAACTCATCCTCAATCCCAAGAATTAAGGGAACAAATATTGAAGATGGGAGAAATCCCTCCTATTAAAACGAGCGCCCACCTTAGGGCGCAGGTAGCCTCAAGGCTGCCAAACACCACACCCTCTGTACATGTACAGGGTGTGACTAAGATGGAACCACCCGCATACACGCAACCTGGGAACCCCTGGGTGCTGGTTGGTCCAACACGTAAATCTCCAAGAAGGAGCAAAAGAAAAGCTGGAGGAAACCAAACCTCCATTGCTCCACGACGGTCACCAAGATCTAAAGCAACAGTATTAGTGACCGACATTTCTGAGTCAGAAGGTGAACGTTTATCTGATCGACTCGTCGGAAAAACTAGAGGAAGGCCCAAAGGGAAGACCCTTGAAAAAGAGTCCGATTGAATGTAGGAAAATACCTAACATGAAGGAATTGAATTTACATTTTTTCCATTACCATTTCGTATTTGGCTCTATGTATATAGATCCCTCCTGTAAATATAAGTTTTTAGTTATACATTCTTCCTTTCTGTATATATATCTATATGTAAATAGTAGTAATTTAAATAGTAGTGTACATAATTATATAGTTGTTATTATATATGCTTGTTTATGTATATATTTACGTGAAACTAGTCTATTGTCTAGGAAATTATCAATAATATTCACCAATAAACCTGCTCCTGAAAGTAGTTACTGCAATGTATTATTATGAGTGAGTCTATTATTCAGTGGAATATGAGAGGCTTTGTGAGTCATCTGGAGGGACTTCGCCGACTTATAGCAGAATTTCACCCATTATGTCTTTCTATTCAGGAAACAAAATTGCGCCCAGGACATCCTCCTAGAATCCCCGGCTATAAAATTTATAGCAAAGAAGTTCAACCAGCGCATAGGGGAAGAGCTCACGGTGGAGTGGCTATCTGCATACGAGAGAACATCCAGTGTACACAACTGTCACTTACTACCAATTTGCAGGCTGTGGCTGGGCGCCTGGAGGTACCATTGCGGATCACTTTGGTAAGCCTTTATCTGCCTGATATTTTCTGGCGTAGAAGTGACTTGGAATGCTTGCTCTCCCAACTTCCTGCCCCACTAATATTGATGGGTGACTTTAATTCCCATAATTACTTATGGGGTTCATGTACTAATGATGCAAGAGGTAGAGCATTGGAAGAAATCATCGATAATGCAAAATTAATTAATACTTAATAATGGTGCGCCTACACATTTAATCGAGCATTCAGGCATATTTAGCGCAATTGATTTAACTGTAGCCACACCTTCTATTGCTACTAGCTTAGAGTGGACTATCCTTGATGAACTCTACCACAGTGATCATTACCCAGTTTTTATAAAAACCTCAATCTCCAGATCAACCTTTAGAACTTCGAAAAGATATGATTGTAAAAGAGCTAACTGGCCTGTCTTTTCTGCTACATTTGTAACACCCTCCTTCACAGGCAATGTCACTGTCGACACCAAAAACTTCACGGATGCTATGGTGAGAGCCGCAGAGAATACTGTACCGAAGGTCGGAGGGATAATATCAAAACCACCCGTTCCCTGGTGGACTTCGGATTGTAAGATAGCCAATGGAGCAAAAAAGCAAGCTTTCAACCGGCTTAAGAGGTATCCAACCGAAGAAAACCTAATTAATTTTAAAAGACTGAGGGCTAAAGAGAGACAGGTAATAAGAATAGCAAAAAAAGCAGCACTTACTTCTTATGTGTCGACAATTACCACTTCGTCACCTCTCAGAGAGGTTTGGAACAAAATAAAAATAATCTCGGGCGGAAGAAGGATTCCACAAGTACCAATCCTCAAAGTAAATGGAGTCGTTATCACTGAAACAGAAGAAGTGTCCGAATACCTTGCCAGGCACTTTGCCCAAGTGTCTAGCTCGCAAGCGTTCACTAATGATTTCTTGAGAAGAAAAAGTGATCTTGAACAGCAGCCACTTGATTTTGATACCGCCACTGAAGAGGCCTATAACGTTCCGCTAACCATAGCCGAACTAGAAAGTGCGTTAAAGAAAACAAAAAACACTGCTCCTGGAAAGGATGGCATCCCTTACGAAATGATAAAAAAACTAAATAATTCAGGAAAGGAATACCTCCTTCGCATTTATAATGAAATATGGATGACCAGCCAATATCCTGATGAGAGAAGCCATTGTGATCCCGATCTCAAAAGAAGGCAAAAATCCTAGTGACCCAACGAGCTATAGACCTATATCGCTAACTACTTGCTTGAGTAGAGTCCTCGAATCTATTGTGAACTATAGATTAGTTCATTACCTGGAAACAAGAGGACTCTACAGCCAGCATCAAGCAGGGTTTCGTAGATATCGCTCCACACTAGACCAGATGGCCACTCTAGAGGACTATATCCAAACTGCATTTATGCACCGAGAACATGTGCTGGCCGTGTTCTTTGATCTAGAGAAGGCCTGTGACACCACGTGGAGATTTGCGATTCTACGGAAATGTTATGATTGGGGGCTTAGAGGAAATATGCCAAGATTTCTCCGCAGTTTCCTGGAGGAACGATTATTTAGAGTGAGGTTAGGATCCATCCAATCAGGTCTATATTATTTAGAAAACGGAATACCGCAAGGTTCAGTACTTAGTACTACATTATTTACAATAGCGGTAAACTGTTTGGCAGAAATAATAGATCAACCCGTGCAAGTATCATTATATGTAGATGACTTAGCCATATACTTGGCAGGGGAGGACCTAAGCGAAGTAAGAGCCACGCTTCAAAATGCAATAGATAAAGTGGCTGCTGAGGCCTCAGCAAAAGGATTCAGATTTTCACGAACGAAGACTGTGTGCGTACATTTTTGTAGGCTAAGACATGAGCACTGTCCTCCCACATTGTTCTTAGAAGGCAATCCTCTTATGTATAAAGAGAGTGCGAGATTCCTAGGCCTTATCTTCGATAAACGACTTTCATGGAAAGAACATTTCAATGAAACTTACATTAAGGCCAAGAGAACCCTCGACCTGCTGAAATTTTTAAGTAGATATAGATGGGGAATGGAACAAGAAATTCTTAAACGAATATTTATGACTCTGACGCGCTCAAAACTGGAATATGGAGCTCCAGTGTATAACTCTGCGCGAAAATCTTATCTACAAATAATAGACAGAGTGTATAATGAAGGACTCAGATGAATAACAGGTGCCTATCGAACTAGTCCAATACAAAGTCTTTATGTTGAGTCAGGGATGCTACCGCCTAAACTAAGAAGAGAGCAATTAACATTGACGTATGCTGCCGGAATATGGGCAAAACGTAGACATCCTATGTATACGACTATATTCGAGAGCTCAAGCTACAACGACTTTCTTCAGCAAAGAACGCGGACGCGACCTCTAGGGGTCAGAGCCAGAGAATTGTTAGAAGCAGAAGGAATACAGTTTGGGCCGGTGGAAGAATATAGCTTTGCTCCTCTTCCTCCCTGGCGAATTCCCCCAGCTTGCGTCTGTATGAATTTGGCAGCATACAGAAAAGAAGAAACCCCATCCATCTTATACAGGCAAAAATTATTAGAAATTCTGAGTAAACATGAAGATTACCGACCCATATTCACTGATGGTTCGAAATTGAATGGGGGTGTGGGGAGCGCCTTGTACACAGATGGAGTTATTCAAACTTGGACGCTCCCTCGCTATACCACTGTGTACACTGCGGAATTATATGCAATCTGCCAAGCCTTGCAGTTATCAGTAAACAAACACTACAGAAAGATAATGCTTCTGACCGATTCACTAAGTGCACTCACAGCTCTTCGAGATACATTCTCTTCAGATCCTTTAGTAAGAAAAGCTTATGACCTACTTACAGAACTGAGAGCACTCGAACAACAAGTGATTTTCACATGGGTGCCGGGCCACATAGGTGTGTCCGGCAACGAAAGAGCCGACGAAGCGGCTAAACGAGCCGCTTCTAATAACAGATCGGAACATATCATTCCTGTGAGGCCTACTGACTTGCAAATACAAATAAAGCAAATAATCTCAAAAAAGTGGCAGAACTTGTGGAGCAGCACAAATGAAAAATTACTAGAAATCCAACCCTCTGTGCACAAAGCAGTGATGGAGAATCTCCCACGGCGTGAGGCAGTAATACTTACTAGGCTACGTATTGGACATACACGTTTAACTCATGGTCACCTCTTGGTAGGTGAAAGGAGACCAAGGTGCCAATTATGTCGCGAAAGATTAACAGTAGCACATATATTAGAAGAATGTCAAGGACTACGAAAACATCGAGAACTAGCAGGCTTAACACAAGACTTGCGTACAATACTAGAAGTGGGTTCACCGTTTATAGGAGGGCTATTTCATTATTTAAGGAATATTAATTTATAGCATAGGATTTAGGTTGAATTAGTTATATAGTTAGAATGACTCTCAACTGAAGAGAGATGCGTTCTCTTGAAGGATAGGTGTGAATGAAGTTTGAATGTATTTAATAGCGTAATTGTATTTATTAGCGAGGATGTTTGAATGAACGTGTAGGTTAGAATTTTACCCGGGGGTGCAAGGAAAATTTATAAGAGTACTTCACCCCCAAATATAGGTTAATAGTAGTCTGTACATTTTAAAAACTAAAGTATTAGAAGTTGATTTATTTAGGTAGAAAGTCAGGTTAGAAAGGATGAGGAAAATTTATAAAAGTACTCTATCCAGAAATAGCCCTCCTAAAAGACACTCCTTTTAATATCTAGAATAGTGATAAGGAAAGTAAATTGCGCATATAAACACATATAAAGTACTTTCACCGTTTTCTCATAAGTAAGTTCAATGTACTTTGTCAAGGATATAAATATAAACTACTTTGCCCTAGCATAACATCACAGTACAATTTAATGCTTGTTATAGCTATATGAAAGAGAAAGTTAAGGGATGGTACCTTCACGGCTACCGTTTTCCTCACCCATCGACAGGTTTCGATGGTCTTGTGTTCGAGAATGGCGGGCGATCATTCAACCTCGGGCTCCTCCAACTTCCTAGAGAAGTTGTGAAGGACGTTACGAGAAATTTGGTGCCATCCAAGTTTGCGAAGAATTAATACTGCTGAGGCGCTAATGGACACCGCTGTCGATGCGCCGCAAAAAAAAAAAATAAAAAAAAAAAAAACGATCATCGCGCAAAATGTCATCCCAAAAATGTCATTTCGAAAAGCGACTATTCACTGGATGAGCAAACATAAAATAAAAGAGAGCTGAGGAAACTTTTCTTACTAGATTTCCCTCACTAAGCCAATACCACTGTCATCACCTAGAAACTCAAGAGCACCCTACAGATGTAAGATATACAGTCTGTGTTTTATATGAAGATATACAGTTTATATTGTAAGGTTTACAGTTTATATTGTTAGGTATACAGTCTGTGATTGTTCACATACTGGGATACGTACGTCCAAGTGAATGTGTACGGTGAAGAGCTCCAACGCTGAAGCTGAACTCAACGTGGATGAAAATTTTATTTTTTCCATAAATTATGGTTTATTTCAAGATATGCGGTCTATAAAACCCACGATCCACTGGTCCAATGCAACTCATGGACATATTGGTTGGAAATAATTCTTTAGGTCTTAAAAATTAACCCTTGTGATTCTATTTGGTCTTTTTAAATATATGTATATAAAAAATTATGAGACGGATCAACATCTACGCTCATGGGCTTCTAAGCCTTCTCAGTCCACTGCGGCTTCTAGTTAATGTTTTCACATTGTATACACCAATCTGAGGTGCTAGGAAAGGAGCAATAAAGGCTGCAAGGGCACTGAAAAACTATGGGCAGCAGTGCTGGATTCAAACCTTGTCTCCGCGTCCAAATCCAGCGGACTATCATCAAAGTTATGACATGAATGTATTCACATGTTGTGTGTCCTATATAATTTTAATCAAATGCAATCTGGAAAAACATCCTTCTTCACACATTGCGATTTTTATTTATTTATTTCTTTATCATTTTATATTTTGGGTCTCTGACCCTAATCTTGAAATCACGAATCTATTTTTTTTTTTTGTTCATTTTTAAGTGACTGTACAAATTTTTTTATAATCAGGAATTTTTTTAATTTCATCAATACCTTTAAACCTAAAACTAAGCTTATGTAGACAATATACTAGCACTATTACAATAGTATAATCCGGATTTTGATTGATATAATCAACATTGTTGCATTTGGATATCTGCCAAAGGCATCAGATCAATAAAAAAAAAAAAAAACCTATGGCGCAACAACAGCCTATGAAGGGCCAAGTCTTGCCAGACGACGATTTTTAGGGGGCGCGTGGTAATTACGCTGCAGTTCCCACGCCGTTTAGTTCCGGCTTTTGCTGCCTAGGGCGCTACTAACTGTAGCTTCCCACTTTTTAACACGATGCTAGGTCAACACCGACTTTGCCCTCACGGGAATCGAACCCTGAATTCTCGCATGAAAGGCGAGTGCGCTAGCCACTAGACCAACACGTCGTCACCAGATCAATAAACTTTATTTAAAATATTGAACAATACAGACCATGTCTGAACTGATTATTTCTTTCTAATATTGTTTTATTGAATTTTACCTATAACAAGTCTCAAATTATATTAAATGATAATTAAACATGTTTTTTTTTTCAGTTACTTGATGTTTTTTATTGTTAAATACAATGAAAAAAATACTGATTTAATTTGTTAACATTCTGCTGCCGATGAAGCAAAAACATTTGATAAGTTAAATAAGAATTAAATTGAAAATATACGCTCACAAATAGTCTCTCTTTTCAACACTAGAAATGAGAGCACTATGCCATACTACTTCCTATAACCATTTCTTATATTGATACATTTAAAACTTAGTTGCGCATATCCTTGAAATAAAAATAAAACTGAAAGAAAGAAAGAAAAAAACAGTGTGAAAGACGTCATAAATGCTAGCGACAATCACACACACACACACACACACACACACACACACACACACACTATATATATATATATATATATATATATAAACATATAAAAATCCCTAACAGCCATATGGAAGCCAAAAGTTAATAAGCACATATGTCAAAAAATAATATTCTCATGAGAGAAGGCGAACAGATATAATATAGTTTCTCATTGGATCCTCTTTACTATGTCGGTTCTCATAAAAATGATATCATCGGTATTATTAATCATACTTTTGCACATGTTTTGTGTGTGTGTATTTGTGTGTACAAGGACAATCTATGCAATAAAGAAGTTCTTCCTTAGGGAACCCATATTATTTCGACTCAATGTCCTATCTGCTTAAGGAACGTTTTTATAGTTGTACCTCTCTATATATATATACATTTTCTGACGTTTTAAAAATTCTTTAAGGTTATTAACAAAAAATGCACAAGCGACTATTAAATTTGTCATTAAATAGAACGATCTATCAATATTAATGTCACCATATTGTCTAATATTGTACTAACACCGTAATAACAGTACTTCCTGTGTAACCATGTCAAAGTTGTTTAAACAATTATTTAAAAATATTCAATATTTCACCACTGATTCTGAATATACTTATTAACATTTTTAAGACCATTAATTATTAAAGTCATGCAATGGAGTGTGGGTTTGGAATTTACACATTAAGCTTTTAAGGATTGGTGATGGTAGGTAGTATAATATACTTGTAAAGCAGGCCACAATAATTTTCCATTACATTTTTAGCATACATCATTAAAAATGATGTTGCAATATTATTATCATATATGGAGTGCAGGTAATTTAATTGCTTGGAGGATTATCACTTTTGTTACATATAAATTAACAACGTGAGAAAATGTGATATGATGAAAGTATTGATGTGAGCACATTATTGATATGATGTGAACTGAAATAATCTTTAGCTTGGTATAGGTACTAGAGTTGATAAAGAACTTGGAATGTAATTTCTGAATCTAGAATTTTCGACAAATGCAAAATTAACTCATGTATTTTTAGGACAAGGGCCAGTAAATTCTTACTTAAATCGTTTCGGGATTAAAACATCACCAAATTGTAACTGTCATCCAACTTGTCTGCAGAACTACGATCACCTTATCTACGACTGTCCTCTTCTAGATAGAGAGAGAGAATCGCTTATCAAGTATATTCTGAGCATCGGACAGACTTGGCCATTAAATCATTAATTGATTTAATTGAAAAAAAGAATTTTTAATATTTCTAAATAAAATAGATTTTTTAAAAATTTAAGTTCATAAAATCGCCAAATAATAATGCACATTATACAATAATATATAAATCTGTAAAGTGAAATAAAAAACAAAATATTGGTTATAAATTTCTGTATTTGTTGTTTTTTTATTTTTTATTGTGATGTTTTATTATTAATATTGTTGACAATTTTCAACTCTTATTATTCTTTTTGTTTTTTTTGTTTTGTTTTTGAATATTGGATTCTTCTTTATAGTTGCTGTACTCATTCATTGTTTTGTTTAGTTTTAATACTTTTTATTTAATTTTTTTTTGAAAATTAAAATGTAAATTATTACATGTATTAAGAGTTACTTTTGAAGGAAAATAAGAGAAAGTAAAAAAAAATTTGGTGTGAAACACTCACACAACTTTC
>JAAEAF010006329.1:0-73669 GCA_011037195.1 Triatoma infestans | reverse complement strand
CACACACACACACACACACATAGAGACCATTCGCTAAAAACCACTTTTTTGGACTCAGGGGAGCTCAAAACGGATATTTCCGGTGAAAACTCGATATCGAAAATTTGACACGATTACAATACTTCCTCTTACTAGGAGTAAGAGAAAGTAAAAAATATAAAGTCTAGAATTTTCTTAAGTATTTAAAATCAATCCAATTTGAATAAGACCACGATAGCGACTCATGAAACGTTCCTCTCAGTCCTTTTTATAACGGCGTCACAGAGATTCTAGAATCAACCTTCTCATTTATTTTGTACCAACATCCTATTTTGGTACTCGATAGTAAAGATTTGGTTCCGTCCTATATACTCAAAAATAAAATTAAAAGTTGTAAAATCATTATGAGGACATAATTACCAGAAGGTACCGAAATTACCAGCAGGGATAACTTCCATTATTAGGAATGAAATCGCCCTTTCCTCAGCCTAGTAAATCCTCAGACTTTAAATTAGTTTTTCCTCAGACATGTAAATTTAGATAGAAATATAGGTATTAAAGGGAGTGGCTATAACGTCAAATTCGACCTAAATGTTCTATTGAGACGCGGCTGTACCATGAAAATGCTCTTTAATGCAATTCCATATCTTAATGGAAATTCTCAAGTTTGACAGCTTATAAAAATGTGACATTCCACCTATATGAACGAATGTCGCCTTAATAAACAAAGAACACCTTACCACGAAATCTCTTATCTTTATTATCAGTTTGGACCTACTTTAACCGTATAATATTTTACAAGGAGAAAATGTGATCAATGGTAGAATAACCTGCTCGGAAACTGGTCTGAAACTCTTGCAATATTCTTTCTGAGTTTACATTGAACTAATCTATTTTGAATAAAGCGTTCACACAATTTTGAAATATTATCAATAAAAGATAATCCTGTATAGTTCTGAACTAATCCGGGAAACTCGGGATGAACACTGTCAGGTTCCGGGTGGTCGCCAGACCCAGAGATGATGGCCAGGCGGCAGACTCTACGCATCGATGGAGCTGCAAGTAACTCTCCATCACAATAGAGAGGCATCTGCGCCCCTGTCCATTAGCTCCTTAGAGAAACATCGCCCTAACCCTAATCCTGGAACCCTGGCTGTCCGGGGAGGGAATAATTATCATCCAATTGCTTTATCTTCTGTTTTTGAAATAACCTGTTCACCATATTAATCAAAAACAAAATCGTTATAAAGTTTACGAAAATGTCTCGCCGGATGAAGCAGTGTTCAGATCAGGCTATTCCACTTCAGATCATCAACAAACATGCAATCAAATTATCGAAAAGTGTATCGAATATACTATTCTTTTATATGTGGGCTTATAGTTCTACACAGTTTTTGATGGGCTTTTGATCCTTACATCATCACAATACCTGAGAGCTTCTGATGGAAGTTGGAGTAGAAAATGTTACAGAGGTAGAGAAAAAAGAAGGGTATTCAAAATAAGAAGAGGAATAAAACAAGGTTTCCTATAGTAGCCATTTTATTAAATTGTTTAAAAAACTAGATTATGAAAGCAAGGGATAGAAGGTTAATGGAACAATGTTATCCTATTTGAGATTTACTGCAGATATTGCTGTAGTGGCCAAGCCACAGCATGTTAGTGGGTTTGGCAAATATTGTTTAAGAAATAGGTAGGCCTATAAATAAACTTAACAAAAACAAAAGTCATGACATGCTGAAGTAACTCCTGTGGTAGTCGGGATGAACTATTGAATACGTAGAGAAATACATATTCTTGGACCAGATCATATCCTATCAGCAGAAGTTAGGTGAGGAAATTAACTCTGGAAACAACTTGGGCTGGAGGAAGTACTGGGCGCTCTGAAAAATAGTCCAAGAGCTAATGAACTGAAACTAAAGGTGATACTTAACTCGTGTGTACACGGTCATACTTTACGAATGCCAAACCCTGGGCTTCACCAACAAGCTAGACCAGATATTGGAAGTTAGTCTAAGGAGAATGATAAGAAGTGTGCTAGGGATTATGAAAAGTGGAAGAATCAGTAATAGATGTTTATTCGGCTCGATGTAGATAAAAAACTTGACATTGGGCTGGCCATTTAACCAGAAAGGAGGATCTAGCATTAAGCCAAGATCTGCACTGAGCAGATACCCAGGGATAATCATATGAGAAAAAAGTCTGGCTCTTTCAGATGGAGAGATGAAATGGTAGAGAAAGTTGGGAAACCTGGTGGTGAGTGGCCAGAGATAAGCACTGTTGCCTGATTATATTAAAAAGAATATGTTTTAAGTTGAAATAGCGTAGGTAAATAATATTGTTTCAAGAAAATTTGTATTTTAAGTGCGTTATGTTAAAGTTATTTAACGTTCTGTGCAAGTTTCGGTGTTTCTTTATAATTTTATTAATTATTGAAGAGATGTAAGCGACTGAATTCCTCGTAAGGGATGGGCGTTCGAAAATGTGTTAAAGGATTCCAATAAAACTATTCCTATTTAATTTTAAATTGGTCTTATGTTTTTTTGGTAGAAGGGTGGTTCAAAACATACAGTCTTATTGAACTTTTCTCTAGTATGCCTACCACTAGGGTCTGACATAGCTGTTGTAGCTAAAAATACTTAACATGAATATATAATGTACTTGTAAATAATTGTTTATATTAAAAAATATTCTAATAAATATTTAAAATGGGTTTAGAATATTAAAGTTGATAACTCTAATACTATGTAATATAATACATTATCATATTTAAATTAATGTAATTACAGTTAAAGTATAATGTATCATGCAACTGTTCAACAAGAAAGGGAATTAAAGTACTGTTATAACCTTAATGTTAGTCCATCAACTGAGTTGACTTATGTAAAAGGTGATAGGTAGATTCACTTTGTTCTAATGTTATATTAATAAAAGATATATAGCTATAATATTATGGTAGAATAACTTAGAAACAACATACTAATGTAGTGAACAGAATAAACATATTTGTAATTTGATTTTTTCGTAATTTGGTTTTTACCGGAAATATCTATGGTTGATAGGTAAATGGTGTAAGTTACATTGAAATCCCATATACTTGTGCCAATTTCCCTATCAACCATAGATATGCCGGTCCCTGAATACGAAAAACAGAATTATCAGCCAATGGTCTGTGTGTGCGTGTTGTTTGTAAAGAATGTATATGATGAAATAAAATATATCTAAAACGGAAAACCAGATATAACTCTACCTACTCCGTTTAGGTACCACTATTATATCGGATATAATAGTTTCAGGCAGAATTCTTTAATCACAAATCTGACTTTTCTTTAGGTTTTTTTATTTTCTGCAAAGTTCGCAAACTAATTACTCACTTACTTAAGCTGTCTCTTTTACGACATTAATTATTCCTCGAAAATTAATTTTTTAAATAGAAAGTAGGGGAAACGGTGACCTTAAGTTTCCCCACTAAAGTGGTATTTCAATATATTGCACGATTTTATTAACTACATAATTCCAGAGTGGAATTAAATGTATTAAATAAATACCAGATTTGATGAATAATTGGTTAATTAAAAAATTGAAAACTCGATAAAGTGCAACTTTATAGAATGGGAATGGGATTATCAGTGTTTCGTGATTTTCTTGAAAACGACTAACAAAGATTTTCCATAAACTACATAATATATATGCGCTTAATATGCTATTGAAATCTACCACGTTTATTTGTGACCTTTTTTTTTCCGGGATATCTGATTTTTGGGAATCTGAGGAGAGGCAAGACATAAGACTTCCTTCTAAAACCAGCACAATCAGTATAACGTACCATGTTTCAGTAAAACTATAAAATCAATACTTAATTTCTACAAAGACACACTTACCAATTTCTTAACATTCCAAGCTTTTGGGTCCTAACTCGTCAGCAGAGGCATCATAAGATTAAATCTAGAGTTTGGTAGGCACATCTTGCTATTTATTCAAACTCTTTAAACGTTCCTTTATAGAAGAAGAAGAATTATAACAAAAAATCTGGAGTGGAAGAATCACACGCCTCTTACTTAATACAATTAATATAGTTAAAAAACTGAAATATTTGCTTTGAACTTGGAAATTTTAATTCTGATGCCCTAACATAAAAATATAGTAGTTAATGATTTAAAAAAAAATCTGGTGTGAAACACTCACACAACTTTCTCTTACTCCAGTACTCAAAATTATAATTGACAAATTTTATAGTTAGTGTACCAAATTTAATGAAATTCGTCGAAAAGTAAAACACTGTCCAGTAAAACTGTCCGGTTTACTAATTTCCTTGAAACTCGGAATTTGGGTCATATATTAATTTCTAGTTATTTCAATTTGGATGACAGAATTGTATAATCAACTGTGATAGCATTTTAAAGAAAAACATAACCCCCCTCCCCCAAAAGTCCCCTTAAATGAATTTATCAGGGGAAAAGTTTCAAATAAAAGTTGTAGCTCTTTATATGTATAGTTAACAACGCTGGTTTAAAGAAAATCGTTGGAGCCATTTTCGAGAAAATACCAGAAAACTGAAAATTATATTTCAGTAAAAACGCACTTCCGGTTATCTATTTTTTTTCAAACTCGGAATTTCAACAACATATTTAATTCTAATTAACATTATTTAGATGACAGAATTGTCTAATATACTGAAACAGCAGTTAAGATGAAAACCTAACCCCACCCCTCCCCCAGAAGTGCCCTTAAATGAATTTTCCTGGAGAAATGTTTCAAATCAAAGTTGTAGCTCTTTGTATGTGTAGTTGATATAACAAGTTTAAAGAAAATCTTCGGAGCCATTTTTGAGAAAATTGCAAAAACGTAAAAAAAACAACTAGTAAAGTGGTACTTCCGGTTGAGGAATATTGACACATAACGCACCGTCAGATCCCATGGTGATACCTAAACGTAATATCAAGTTTGAACTTTCTACGATTTTCGTTTTTGAGCTATGCTGTTCACATACATACACACACACACATACACACACACAGACACATTTGCTAAAAACCACTTTTTTGGACTCAGGGGACCTCAAAACGGATATTTCCGGTGAAAACTCGATATCGAAAATTTGACACGATTACAATACTTCCTCTTACTAGGAGTAAGAGAAAGTAATATAGGGGATGGTTGGCCTACGTTGATTAGCATCTATGGCAGGTATATTTTGCATGTGTTACACTGCATCCTAGATATCAGCGTCAATGACACTAAACACATTCAAATGATAATTGGAAATGTAACATCACAGATCCCTCAAAATTCCCCCCAAAATATTTATTTTTAAGAAAAAATAGTTCTAATACACATGAAATGTTTATAATTTTCAAAAAATTCATAAACTTAATTTATATAAAGTCACACTTTCCGTTTTTTTACGGATTGATTTTCTTCAAAACTAGGATTCTAATAATGCTGCTAAAGGTGGCTACAGACTATGCATGTATTCGCGATTCGTGATGCGTGAGGCGTGAATCGCGGGCAGTTAATAGTGTGAAGGGACTTGTTTGTTAAAAATCGATTCGTAAACAACACGATTCCTGAGTGCACAGTAATTCGCTCTAAAGAGCGGTAAATTGACGAATATCAAAGGCTGCGCATCAGCACTAACCGCTGATTCGCCAATGTTCGTAGTTAATTCGTCCATTCGTTGTGCGCGCTAGTTTGTTCGAGGGGGTTATGTTTACATTTAATTCCGCGTATTTTTTTTTAAGGATAGTTAAAAACAATGGCCGAAGAAGATAACAGGCAAGAATACGACTGGTCTGATGTACGCTTTTTCGTAAAGAAGTGACTCCAGAGAATGAATCGTATGAACTTAATAATTACCTGTCTCTAGTTTTGAATAGGGGATACACTACACCATCTGCGTTTTTTCCGTTTGTTTAAAAACTTCTTCTTCTTTTGCGCCATGATTATAAAACAGCACTAGCTATTGCCAGATCATCGTCACTCTGCATATTTTCAGACCAGAAATATGTACATACAATTTAAAAATAATATACATGTACCTACTGAAATAATTAATGTGTAGGCTTTGCTCGTGCTCACAAATTTCTGTGAACTAATTTGAAACTGCGAACGAACATGGATAAATCACGCATCACGCATACGAATCTTGAATAAACGCATAGTCTGTATGCTCTGTTTGCGAATTACTACGAACTGGACGATTCAGGCATCGCGCATCACGAATCGCGAATACATGCATAGCTGTAGCCTGGTTCTATGTATCTGAACAATATATCCAGTTAAAAACTCAATTTCGAAAATTTGGCACGAACGCAATTCTTCGTCTTAAGACATGTAAAAAATTGCAATTTCTCTTCAGTTAACACAACAGTCGTTGGGTTAAATCATTAAATGAACAGAATTATTGAAGTTTGGCGCCATATTTATATTATTTCAGTAGATTAGTATCCGTTGTAATTAGTTATCTTCTTTAAAAGGAAGATAATCTAATTTTTTTCCCCCAAGTTTTACAAACTAATGAGATAAAGATTAGTAATTTAACTAACCATATATGATTAAATACATCTGGAGTTTAATTAATTAACAGTCTATAATAAAACGTTAAATGCCGGTAGTATTGAGTGAGGTTCTTTGTAAATAGAACTTTCTTAGAAACATATGGTGTTTTTATTTAATTACAATTAAATTAACTCACATAAATATCTGTAGACATACTATTTTAGACCACACACATGATGTTCTACATTCCAACGAGCTTTTCTTTGCCAAAGAAACTCCAATTGAATATAAGATTAAGCCATTTTATATGGTTATTGCAATAAATAAGTTTTCTCTCGAATTCCATTTGTCGCTTTGTAATATGAAATCGAATGTTTTTGGAAATTAGTTGTGGGAAAACAAATTGTAAACTTATCAACTTTAACTTGGAAGGGTAAACAAAAATGCCGACAAGTGTAAAAGATGCCTAATTACCTTTGAATATGCACGACTATCCCATTAACTTTTTGACCGTTTTCAAAATATTTTTCTGTTTGTTTTACTGTTGGCATATCCCAAGAGATTAATATAATAACCATTGCCAACGGGAACTACGAAACCAGTCTATTTTAAAAAAAAAAACATTTCTTAAGGTCATTGGCGCCCTCAAGATAGATTCTTGAGAAGAAGAAGGAGAAATCGCAGGTTGTCGAACTACTATTTATCGACCTCGAAAAAGCGTATTATTACAGTATAATGCTAATAATGTTAGTATGTTTATAAGATGAAAATATCTCAAAAACGAAAAATGAAGTCATGAAATTTGATTTTCTGATGAGTAACTTCATAGAATCCGACGTAACGTTTTGGTGTAATTAGCTTCACCGGAAGAACCAATTTTATTATGTGATTTTTTTTTTCCACTTTTTCACGCTTTTTTTTTCTCAAAAATGCCACCAACGATTATCCTTTTTATCATATGTTTTATTAGAACATTCTTCAAGAAAACTGAATTGAAGAATTTTTGGGAATGTCATTTCAAATATTCTAACTTCCACCATTTGTAATTAAATATTTTTGAAAGAAATTCATGTTTCAAGAAAATTTGATAATGAAATTTGATGGATGCAGAAAGAAAATGTTGCTTCAGCGTTTCCAGATTTTTTGTATTTTTTTTTGTAATTTTTACATTTTTTCGTAAATTGTTGGTTACAAAGTTGTTAAACTTATTTTATAAAACTCAAATCACAAGCACAATGAATTTGGGATATACTGTTTGATTTCTTTTTTCCAAGCAGTATTACATTGATAATTTATGAGTTTTCTGCTACTAGAATTAACCCAAACCAACCTATACTTACCTAATTAGTTGAGAGTAAATTGAGATTCCTATTAATTTTGTATACTTACACATGTTGCAATACTCCGGAATGGATATTCCTTCAATAACTTTGCCATCGTTCCCAGGCGTTATCTCCTTAAAACTCTTCTTCACAAGTCACCCTCCCCTTTTTCCCTATCCTAAGTGTATCTATCGGTGATACCGTTATAGTTAATAGCACATGTTTGTCGGGCTTTCAGACGTGGATGACCTCACAGCACTCATCCTTGTGGATGAGTGCAGTGGGTTGTCGGCAGTCTAAAATGCTCATTGGGGCCTGACGGAGCTTTGAGTAGCGGGGTCCGATATCTTTCACGGACCTCCCTCAGGCATCTGGTTGGATTCCTCACTGGGCATTGTGGTTTAAGGAGACATCTCTATATAATGGGACTCGTGCCTGACCCCTTTTGAGACTGAGGAGGAAACACCCATGCATCTGATGACGAATTGTTTGGGTTGTGAGGAGATTAGGTTTAGGACCTTCGGCCGGAATAGGATATCGGTAGAGGATCTTAAGCTGTGTCCTTTTAAGGTTTTGGTCCGATTTGTTCGGTCTGTGGTGAAACTTAGATGGTTAAAATCTGGGCCTGGATTTTCATTCTAGTCCCAATGGTTGTTATTCTTTAGGGGTAGCTATATGGGCCCTGGGAGGCTTTGGATAGCGTAGGGTTTGCCCTCCCCTTCTGCGAATAATAATAATAATAATAGCGTAACGACGTTCGACTATTTTCTGTATTCCCTTCATTTATTCACCCATTTCTTTGTTAACATTCGTACTGTGGCAATAAATTAGTTTTTTTTTTTTAAGGCGCATCAGCATCTATGGTTATTGGCGCCCGGAGCCTTTTCAGTGCACTGCCGGCCTCCGGGCAGTGTACTGTCGTTACCGACAACACTGTCCATCACCGGACAGTGAGCTGTAGAGGCTCCTAGGAAGAGAAAATCAAAGGAACTTCCGCTACCTTTGAGCTAATACTATCCCTTATGTTCTATATGTTTTTCATTACTGTTTCTACCAGCTTCAATGTAAAAGTGCTACAGGAATTTAATTTTTTATTTAAAATGATATTTAGATGTGAATTATCTTGCTATTACCGATAGAAGAGAATAGTGAGGTTTGGTCTTAGAAAAAAACACAACATAATTTTGCCAACGTTTCGACAAATATATTGTCTTTATCAAGGCATAAAAGAAAAATATATTCTTCTAAACTTGCCATTTAACACTGAACAATTTAATAAACAAACTATTGAGTGGAAACACTCTAAAACACATATTAGCATAATTTGTTATAAAATAATCGTAGTTTTTGACTAATAGTTATTTATTTATTGGTTTTATATTAAACGACGGCTGGCGCCAAAGTGGTTGGAGTCATTTTATCAATACTAGCAAAAAAATTATACTTAAAATTTAGATTAAAAAAAAAAATAACTTATCCAGATACTCCGGGTATAAAATCATTCTATTCTTAACAAATTCTTGAGATGGCGTCATTGTTAGCACATATATGAGTTTTGTAAAAAGGAACAACGAAAGATAATGAACCGCGCAATTTGCGCGAAGGCACATGGAATGAAAGTGCCGCAAGTGGTTCCTGAAAATCAATATCCCTATTCAGTAGCCTCTTCAAGAAAATCCAATCTGCTGGTTCTTACGATATCAGCAAGTTATTAATTTTTAACAAATACTTTGACCTCTACGCGTCAAATCTTTATTTTTCGTAATAGTTATATATAATGACCCGATTTGTAATTGTTCCAGATGTAATATGCCATTTCAAAGCAGCTGCTGAAATTGGCATTAGCAAGAGGTAAGAGGAAATTACCTACCGTGAGAGAATACACAAAGTTGTATTATTGGTCACGTGTCTAACATTACACGTGCATTCCACCCACAATAAATGTTATTTATTTAAAAGACTTTTGAACTAAATTACCATTAACAACTAGTGTGAGAGCACAACATTGCTATTATACCAAACATACAATATTTTGAAATCTTTATCATTAACTTTTAATTTTTACAATAACTATACTCGTCAGAAATTTTTAACTATAGCTACTGGATTCGAAAGAATAACATTTATTTTTTCTGACAATAAAACTATCTTCATATAGTGCAACCACAATCATTTGTTTACCTATAGAGTTCAGTTAATTCAAATTAATTTTGAAAATCTACAATTTGGCGAAAAAACATAAGTATTGAAGGACCTAGGCTGGCCAGCAGGTGATTTCATCTAGACTTATTTCGGACATTCGCAACCAGCGTCTGCTTCTAATTGTAGTTTCCCAGTTTTTACTTATAGTCAACAAAATTTCGATACCTAACCTCTAAGCGATGGTTGGACAAATATTTTTATAAATAAATTTGAAAAAATATTCCTATTCTATTAACTGAAGCAAGTTTTTATCTATCTTTAACTGAATAATGAGCAATTTATAAGTTTCCTTTAAATTTTAATGTCTAATATCTTAACGAATGATATTTTGAAGATTAAAACATTTCATGCGGGTTGGTTTAGTGGCTAGCGTACTCGCCTTTGGTGCGTCCTGAAAAAAGTGGGAAGCTACAGATGGTAGCGCACCTAGGTAGCGAAGGCCGAAACTAAACGGCGAGGGAACCGCAGCGTGCTTACCCCCCCCATTCAAATCACGCCATAGCACGTTTGCGCCATAGGGTTATTTTATTATTATTTTTAAAAACAATTTATTTGAAGATCATATTAATATGAATATATGATAAAAATACTGCGCAGTCCCAAATAAATAAACCCATTTCATACCAAAAATAAATAATATCAAGATTATAAAAAATGCTATCCCATTTTGAATGAAATGAAAGATTTAATTGGACATGTATTTGCTTGAACAGGATAGTAATATTGTAACAAATTGAAAAAAAAAAATTAACAAACGGTATCTGTCGTATGACAGATGCAACATGCCTAGAATACTTGTTCAAGTTTTTCAACCCCACCCCCCGCAAAGGAAGTCATAAAACAGTCTTTTACCTTAACTATCAGAGTAGATTAGATCGTAACCCCAAATTTAGGTAAGTACAAACTCGCACATCTACAAATTATTTTCATAAAAGAAGTAATCCAGATTCTAAATTCCAGAAGCTAAATGGCCGATTGATATGTAAGTAAATCCGACAACAGATGGACACAACTCCTAGTTTTTTCGTTTTTATAATAAGAAAAACTTTTTATATGCCTGTTCATCTTAAACGAGGTTAACTATATTACAAAAGTTAACTGTTTATGTTTTGACCATATGGAAATTTTCTATAAAAATCCTTTTAAGTGTAATAATGAATTGTGAAGTTTATTTGGTGGTGTTGGAAGACTTGGTTCTTCTTTCAGATAACTGGCGTCGTCCAGCGAACATCTTTTTTGGATAGTCTTTAAAAGCGTCTCAATGGCTAAATACCGTTAACTTTATTCTTGTTGGACCAATATATATATACACCACCAGCGATCAGTATATTTTATTTTAATATTCTAAATTCAATTAGAATATTTGAATATTCAATTAGAAATTTTAGGACTCATTTACATAAACTGTTACCAAAGGTATGTAAGATATATAAATAAATAAATGCATTTAATAAGCCGTAAGGAGAGTATTTTTTTTTTTTACTTTTTAAAAATTCTTCGACATATCAAATTATTATTAAGGTTGTCGTATTTATAGTATATAATTTATTTATTTTTTTTCCATTGAATCTTGCAATTTTTTTATTGGAATATGACAACTTTTTCAAACACCCAGATATACTTTGTCATTTCAATACTTTTATAATTATATATTCATTAAAATTAGGATTATTTAATAAATATTTTTAGATAAATAAGTAAAAGTAAATATTTTTACTTTACCTTATAGCTTTACGAAGAAAAATATTTTGTCAGATGTTCAAAATTGAGGTTTTAAAGGAGTTTATAGTATATGTATTTGATCACTTTATATGTTTTGATGTCCTGTGAATTAGAAATTATTTTTTAAAAATTGGTCTGATGATATATATTATTTGGTATCAGAGTTGGTTAAACTGCAAATTCTACTTTATGATAAATATTTTTTCGAAAAGTTGTTTTTGGGGAATTCTGGTGAAACTGGAACATAAGGTTTCCTTCAAACTTATCATTTCAATCTGCCTTGATTGGGCAACTTTTGCATTGACCTGTCTGTAAAGATACTATCTATTATCCTAAAGGGGTTTTTATTAACAATTATCATACATTTATGTTATGCATAATATTCTGTTAAAATAATTGTATTTATAGAGATTATATTCTACTAAACATTAGTCCAACTATCACTAGGGGAGTGGACTAGCTACTTCTTCAGGGATATTGGCGTCCGAGTCTGACAACTGTGCACTGTCGCATCCACAACACCCAAGCCTTACGGAGGAATTCGGAGTGTGCACCTACTTGGGTTTAGCGAATCCACAGGCAAACCCAAGCTAACCAGCTTACACAATCTTTAGACTATGTAAATTGTAATCTAAGGTTGCAGTGGATTTGGCTTTATACTTACATCCTTTACACATCTAATTAGACTTTTGTCTTGTAGGTCGGGTTGGTCAACCGTATTCATGACAACAGCCCCCTTGAATCTTTGGGAGGTTTAAGAAAATAACAGTAGCAGCCTATTGGGCATTTCCAGGTAATACAAATAGCAGCGGGTGAGTGAAAAGATTTTGAATTAAATATTAAAGCAGACATAAGTGATTAAATTTAATAATTGAGATGTTTACTGTTACTGCAATGCAATTCTAACCAAGAGATGGTATTGTATTGGCAATCAATTAAATATAATCGATTTGATTGATATATATTTTTTTTTTTTGTAACGGAGAAATAGTGATTTGGATTGCATATAATTAATATACTTTTTGAAAAAAATATGAATGAATTTAATGAATATGAGATGGTATTAATTGATCTCCTTTGATTGTTTTCATCGAAGTTTTTTAAATTAATTGATGCGTCATCATAAATTATACGATTCTATTTTTAGTCTTAAATACGAATGCGAAAAAAATAGTGCTAAAAGATATTAGAAGAAAATAAGATTTTATGATAGATTAGTTTTTCAAAAAGTTTTTTTTTAATTTAAACCGTGTCAGCATCTATGGTCATTGGTGCCCGTAGCCTTCTGAGTCCACTGCCGGCCTTCGGACAGTGTTCTCTCGTTACAGGCAACACTGACCATCACCGCACCGTGAGCGTAGAGGTTATTAACAATAGAAAATCTAAGGGCAGCAGCATTGAGAGGGACCTCCGCGTTGCTAGTCCAACGTGCTACCACTGAGCTAATCCCTTCCATAAAAAAAAAGAGTATTTAAGATTTATAATTTTGAAAGTAAAATATTAATTAGAAGAAGTGAAATCATAATCGATTTGCGAAATAGAGGTTTCGAGATACCCTGACAGTGGAAAAAATGTTTTTAGCTAATGGTGTGCGTGTGCGCTGGTGTTGTGGACAAAATATCTTAAAAACGAAAAGTTGCAGTTGGTATTCCATTAATGTAGCACAACAGCATCTGAATCGAGGAATTCGATAAAGAAACCATCAACCGGAAGTGGAACTCTTTTTTCTAGAAAATGGTTCCAAAGATTTTAAATTTTGTTTGTTTCTTTAAACTTACTATCTATCTATAAAACGCAATTTTTTTGTTTTTTAAACATTTTCCTAGAAAAACTGATTTTTGGGGTTTCTGGGAATAACATTACCTTTCCTCTGAAGTATCATTTCATTACGTTATATTAAAGTACATTAGAACTATTACTAGAAACCTAAAACTGAAGCTGTTAACCGGAAGTGACTTTATAGAATAGTTTTTTTTTATAGCTGTCTGGGAATTTTCTTGCAAACAGCTACATATTATATCGAGTTCTGCGGAATTTGTGGCGTTAAATTTCAAACATTATTTTTGGTTTGTTTACTGTTCAATGTTGTATTTTGGCCCACACCACCTCTATATTTAATGTTATTTATAGAACAAATGAGTAAAATTTGAAGTGTAAAGTACATTTCTCATTTTATAAGTAATTGTATTAATAGCCATAAGAGAAAGTAGTGTGAGTGTTTCACATTTTTTTTTTTCTAATGAATTAAAATATTAAATCCAGGATGTGATCGATATAGGTCAAAATGATTACATAATTCTAGATAAATTGTTCAGCCTTCTGTTTATATTTTTAAATAATAGAAATGAAATATGTCTAGAGGTATTATGTTGTGGTGGTGTTTGTATTAGATCCCGTTAATCGAGATGGCGTGTGGGCTATTTATTATAGGTGATTCCAAACATCTGGTCTGTCTATTCGATTCCTTTCCACTATTTTATTGTTTATATAATTGGTTTTATTAGACAAGTGAAATGATTTTACTTGTTTAAGATTTATAATCAATATTTATTATAACTAAATGCGTTATTATGCTTAATTTTGTTTACTTACTGTTTAAGAAGTTGTATTGCGATAATGATAGATGTTCGAAACAGGGATTTCACTAGAATTAAAAGTTTTGAGATCAAGTGAATTATTATTATTATTAAAGTTATTATTATTGCGTTATTGTGATGGATATTATTACAGGTTTTTTTTTTAAGGATTTCTCCGCTAAAAGTGGTTATCCAACCCTACTAGGCTTTATCAGAGCATTTCTGCCTCGCACCATATTGCCTTTTTCCACTCTTCGCGATCACAAGACGTCTTCTTCTGTCAATCCACATCTAGCTATGCTCTCGCTGACCTCATCCATCAGTTTTCTTCTAGGTCTTCTCCTTTTTCTGTTCCCTTTTACCTCCCATTGTAAAACCTCTTCCGGCAATCTTTCATTTTCCGTTCTTTTTACTTGGCCAAACCATTGGAGCCTCTCTGCTTCTCTATTGCATGGAGGAGGTTTTCCTTAAATTCTTTCTAATTTCGGAATTCTTCACTTTTTCCCTCCTCGATTTCTAGCAGACCGTTTCAAAAAATCCTGCTAGCAGTTTCTCTCTATACTGCTTTGTTATGGTCCACGTCTAAGCCCCGTTTGTTGCTTTAGCTTGGAATACTGCCTTAAAAATATGTTTTTTCGTACTAGGAAGGATTTCGGTACTCGACAGAACTGGGTTGAGCATGGCTGTGACTTTCCTTGCCTCTGCAATTCTTTTCAGCACATCATTGTGCCACTATCATCTATTATTCATCCCAGGTACTTGAAATAGTTGACTGTTCTAATTTGAACATCATCTACTATTACTGGGTTCCCTTCTAATGTGGCTAGGTGCTCTATATTTTTCCGTATGTATCCTTAGACCCCACTTTCCATTTTTTTTTTTTTTAAAGGGGGGCCAATGCACAGTGACCTTTCGATCTATTGTGTTATGCCCCCTGGGTGCCGCTGGTTATTGCCCACAGCACCCAAACAGATGTCCTTTGAACATCCGCTCTACAAAACCTCCATCAGATTGAGATCCCTGAGGAATCGCAATACCCTGACAGGTTCTAGAGAGGGTATATCCCCCTCCTCCACCTGGTAGCTACCCAGGTTCTTGAATCTTCTTTGAGTGCAGCCTCGCAATCTGTTGGGAGATGTAATGGAGTTTTCTCAACTCCCCACAGAATCTGCCAAACCTAGCTTCACCAGGTGTCCTCTAAGTCGGCAATGCCCCGTGAGGAAACCCGTAAGAATGCGGCCAGGGCGTCGGCCATCTCATTCCCTTCAATGCCAACATGTCTCGGCACCCACCAAAGGGTAACTTTATTCCTCCTGCCTAGGTTATTGAGTTACCTAGGCATTCCAACCATTTTAGAGCTGATAACTGATGCACTCAATGCTCTAATGGCTGCTTGACTATCGGAAAGGATTACAATCTCCTGATCCTATATCCCCTATCGAGGTTATATTGAACGCATCTTCCAATAGCGTATATCTCCGCCTGGAAGATGCTGGGAACTTACCCATGGGTTCCGAGTGTTTGATCCTTGGAACAACCACCCCCACCCCAGTCCCCTCGAGGGTCTTAGACCCATCAGTATACCATATAATGGCCTGTTCCTTAAAGCCCAACAGAGCGGATCCTTCGCACTTTTGGTGCCCAGCTTCAGAGAGAAATTTTTAATGAAGATGTATTTCTTAATCATGCCATCTCTAGGGAGGTGCCATGTAAGGGGACCCAAGGATGAAGATAACCTCTGCCCAACCCCCAGGCCCCCTCTCCCCCTGCACCACCCCTAGATATCCTGAGGAGAGTTCCCTTCGCCGCCCTTTCCACCGCCAGGTGCAGAGGTGACAGATTGAGGATAACCTCAATCCCGCGGAGGGCAAGCGCATAGCACCCGTCATGCATAAGCATGCGAGCCGCTGTATCTGTCATGACTGATGACCTCTTGACTGATGTTGCCTTGGTCTTCCCAATCCATACCACTGAGCCGTAGGTGATAACCTGTCTCCCATTTCCATACTCTTCCTTAATTTTCTGAAATATATACAATGGGCTCTCCATCTATCTTTCGCCAGATCACTTGATCGCCCGCAAATAATAGATTAAAGTAAAAAAGTAAAGTAATGCCTATTTTTTCAGGCGGGCTTAACGTCCAACTACCAAATTAGGGTCAGCGGACGGGGCGGAAGCAACGCTACTTTACTTATTAACATTTTTTAAAACAAATATAAAATGTAGCAGTTATAACGCTGGACTGGAACTGAGGTCTTCCCTCTTACACGTCCATGCTCATAAACCACTACACCAACCACCTGCCCCCCAAATAATAGATTACTTGCGTACACATCTTTGGCTGATTTTAATACCCTTTTCAACAACTTCTTTTTCCATTCCCGTGGGTGTGATAGAGCACATCCCTGTAGAAGAAAGTGGAGAAATCGCAGGTTGTCGAACTAGTAATTTATCGACCTCGTAAAAAGCGTATTATTACAGTATAATGCAAATAGTTAGTATGTTTATAAGATGAAAATATCTCAAAAAACGAAAAATGAAGTTATGAAATTGATTTTCTGATGAGTAACTTCACAGAATCCGACGTAACGTTTTGGTAATTAGTTTCACCGGAAGAACCAATTTTATTATGTGATTTTTTTTCCATTTTTCACTTTTTTTTTCTCAAAAATTGCCACCAACGATTATCCTTTTTATCATGTGCTTTATAAGAAACATCTTCAAGAAAAATGAATTTTTTCGGAATATCATTTCAAATATTCTAGCTACCCCACTTGTAATTTGATATTTTAAAAAGAAATTCATATTCAAGAAATTTAATAATGAAATTTGAAGGATGGCAGAAAGAAAGGTTGCTTCAGCGTTTCCAGATTTTTTTTATTTTTTTGTAAATGTGGTTACAAAATCGTTAAACTTATTTTATAAAGCTCACAAGCATAAAGAATTTGGGATATCTGTTTGATTTCTTTTTCCCCAAGCAGGACTACATTGATAATTTATGAATTTCTGCTACTAGAACTACCCAGCCAACCTACTTACTAATTAGTTGAGAGTAAATTGAGATTTCCAATTAATTTTGTATACTTACACATGTTGCAATACTCAGGAACTGGATATTCCTTCAATAACTTTGCCATCGCTCCCAGGCGTTATCTCCTTAAAAACTCATCTTCACAAGTCACCCTCCCTTTTCCTTATCCTAATTGTATCCATCGTTGATGAATATCGTTATAGTTAATAGCGTAACGACGTTCACTATTTTCTGTATTTACCTTCATTTATTCACCCATTTCTTTGTTCCTGTGGCAATTAGTTAGTTTTTTTTAAATTGCCTTATCAGTGCACCGCCGGCCACGCGGACAATGTTCATCTGCCCATCACCGAATCGTGAGCTGTAGGCCTCTAGGAAGAGAAAAATCAATGGCAACAGCACAACTGGACTCGAATCCGCGTCCTCCGCGTGGAAATCCAGTGCGCTAATCACTTCCTGGAAATAAAATTAGTTTAAAATGAATATTTATATATTGTTTCTTTATTTCTTTTCCTTTCTCATTTTTCATTGGGTACCCCACCACTCATGTTCACAACTTTTTTAATTAGCTGCACCTTTTTTTGGAAGGCATTATTATTTCAACAAAGGTTTTGTTAAGACAAGTTTTCTTAATTTTTTGTTTTTTTTTCTGGCATTGACATGTTTATCATTCAGCCATATATGCTTATGCGTTATAGAACTGACTACATAATTGTTTTCTTAATTCGTAGTATTTCTAGCAATTAGGGAGAAGAGCAATGCTAAAGTGATTTTGATTACGAACTAATGACTGGCATGATTATAAATGAGATAGCGTACTAGTAAATAAGTTAGTAGTTAGTAAATAAACACTGTATATAAATCAAGTATCAAGCACAAATCTTAAGGAACCACCTCTTCACGGTGAAGATGAACTTTACTTTTCGAAAAGAATTTTATAGTATTTGCAGATGAATTGTTATTTCCATATATGATTTGAAGAGTAATAATCTCTAATTAGAAATATTTTTTAAATTATGAAATAGATAATGATATATTTGGAGCATAGCAATACGAGATCAATTATTTGTGAACTATCATCACCAACAAATATAGAGATGTGTAACTGTGTGGATATTAAAATGAAATAAGCCACCAAATCTTTTAAAACTAAATGGTCACAAATTATCTGTTATTTGTATTTATCAGATGAAATAAATGGGCACAAATTAACACCTTTATAATTTTATCTGCCATATAAAGATAGGCAATGAATGGCCTGTGGGGTGTTCTGATCTCCGTATGCTGTCTACTTTGCTTCTTTCTCTTTCGTACACACCCTCTCTCTCCTTTCATTTGTAAGACTTAAGAAAGTGTAAAAATAAATAGAAAAACTCTTTTTATTTTATTTACTAATTTATCTTATTTTTTGATGTTTCCATTATTGCTAGTTTGTATGTTATTTCTAAACAAACATATTTGTGCTCTCGGTTACATTGAATCAAATTTTTCGAAACACCTTTGAATATATCGTTGTAAAATGACCTTCTATTGGTTAATACTTGAGTTATTCCATTAATATTAATGGATAATCAAATAGAACTTTAAAGCATTCTTGGTAGAGTTAGTCATGTATAGATTGTAGATTGTTGTAGGGGATTATTGCACTGCAACCTGAAAGATCTATTGTGCCCTCCGGAGCCTTCTCCAATGCACGGCCGGCCTCCAAGCAGCGTTCTTCAGCTACAGACAACACTGCCCATCATCAGACAGTGAGTTGTACAGGTTCCTAGGAAGAAAAAATTTAAGTGCAGCATGCCGAATTCGAACCCTGGACCTCCGCGTTGCTAGTCTAGCGCGCTACCACTGAGCTAATCCCTTCCTTCTCCCTTGGCTTTCGTCAGTTAACTAGTGATGGAGACCCTAGTTTGTGTACTGTGTTTGTCCTTGTCTGTAATGTGTAGAGTGCATGTAGTTTAAGTGTATTGTGTACTGTTCTGATGAAGGGCATGGAATAGTGAGGGGTAAACCCGTGGGGTCGCTACCTCCAAGTAACTGCATGCAACAGATACCCCTTGCGAGTATACTCACATTAGGGTAAATGAAACAAACTAACTAGCATTCTCTAATCTTGAACATTTTTCGTATGTTTTTTTTATTGCTTTAAGTAAGAAGAGTTTTGGATAACTCTTCCTAGGGGCTTAGTAACCAATCTTGGCTCAGGCGTCCAAAAGTAATTCATCTTGAAAAATCAAGGAACGTTCTTTATCTAAAAAAACATCTGTAGATTGTTTTATACTGTCATAAATGAAATTCTCTTCTAAAAAAATCTGGGATAACTCAAATAAGTTATAACAATGGTAAGTGCTATAAAGTGCTTGTAGTTAGTTCACTTTTATTGCTAAGATAAAGCTCACATGTCTAAAGCGTAGAAGATTTAAAATACCTCCCGAAATTTCAAAAATATTAACGCGATTTGATAAATAAATCTACTATTGCTTGGTTTATCACAGCTCTATAAAAAATGATATATGACCTTTGCCAGTGGCCAAGCGTACAATATCGCAGAGTCTTCAAAGAGAAAGAATAATTAGAAATAATTAAACGCAGTTTTCTTTTAAATAATCATTTAATTATGAATAGCATATCCAAATGTTTCAATCCTATATTAACGCTTTACCTATACACAAAAATATGGGAAATTATGTGCGTGTATATTTTGTAAGAAACTGGTTCTATAATTACTGACTGGTGTTCGTATTAAGTTGTTGAATCTTAAAATGCCCTATCATTTTTTTCAAAAATCTTGTTGTCCCTTCTAGGTACACCAGCATATCAACTCGAACAGTTACATTGCCCTCTTCACAACTATTGGAGTTTTAAACTATTGCAGGAAAACTTTAGCTCATACACATAACACACACATCCCTCGCCCTCGCACTAATAACAGAATAATTTTATATTTTTCAAACAAGTACATTCCATATACAGATACAAAACAACCCAGAGGACCAGAATCTTTATAGCCAACTCCTCTTGCATCTATCTAGATAGAGGATCCATAGACTATTTTGTCAATTGCTCTTTAGATGAAAAAAATCTATAAATTCGCAGCTACAAATTCTTAAAACCCTATGTAATAGGATCCGAAGAGCAGAGAGAGAGAGAGGCATAAAAACTGACAGGATCACTTACTAGTTTAGGCCAGACTAGAGTGGGAGAATCTGTTTAAATACAGCTACGGGAGGGTCTTGCAACAGTTCATCAAGCAGTCACAACACATCAACAACCTTCCTCTTTCTCTCTCTAAATCTCTCACTACCATTTTATATATTACGTGTAAAGTCAAGGCAGTTTGTGTTACTTTCCTTATTATAAGTGCTCAGAATTACTTCCATTTCATTTATCTAACAAACCCAATTTCTCTTCTTCTCATACCAATTGTACCCTATTAAAATAAATCCTAAACCCAGAAAAATATTTCAAATAAAAGTTTATATACATACTTCCACCTGATCAACCCTCAAACACTTAGTATATCAAAAGTATAAAGCAAAACATTGGAACGGTTGAGAGAAATATGTCCGAAACGAAAAATATCAGTAAAAGTCCCACTTTCAATTGGTGTATTGATCTGAAACCATCATTTCGTATCCCCACTGGTACCCGCGCAATCAGTTTAGGCTTCTTGCTTTTTTTTTTTTTTATTCAAATTTTAAAAATATACACATCAAAAGAGAAAGAGAGATGGAGAAAGTAGTTAAAAAATACAACTACAGTAATTACAAATAGTTTATAGAACATGTATTTCCTTTCTTTTTTTGAAGCAATCCGCCTGAGGTAAAAGGGATTCCAAAGGATGAATAATGAAGGAAAAATTCGAGTTTCACAGGCCCACTGAGTCTAATTGAAACCTGAAACTTTGGATTAGTGCGGCATATAATCCACGAGTGCCAAAGTCCACTTCGTGTAAAACAATTTGGCAGAGAGAGAGAGTAGAATATAATCTATTTTATTATAATATTTCCGTCGATGACTGTAAGCAGCTAATAATTATATGTACTTTTTTTTTATTCTTGTAGTTAAAACATCATGGTTAATTGTGAGCAAACATGATTTGGCAAACATATATTTGAACCTAGCTGCGTAAGTTAGATATAAATGTATCTTTTAATAGAAGCTCATAACTGTAGGAGGAAACATAAAACCAAGAAAGTAATTACCATCTTACTGATCAAGTTGATTACATAAAAAACTTCATTTCCGTTAATGATTATGTCAGACAGATATTGATGATCGTAAATACACATCACTCTAGATTTTGAAAGCTAAAGCAAAAAAAGGAATTAAAAAAAAATAATTCGATAATGGTAGTTGCTCTTAATGTTACTTTTCTAATGCTTTTCTGCACTTCTCTTTTGGCCCGTTCGATAATTATCTTTTGAATTTTTAAAAACAGGTAAAAGAGAGGTCTTTTTTTTTTTAGGGTGAGAAGTTTTTTAATGACTGGGCAGAAAATATTTACTAAAAAGAGTGTATTTAAAAACTGAAGAAGAGTTATAGAGTATTGTTAAGCATTAAGTTTTTGTAATTGTGGTAAATCACGAAGTTTGGAATGTTTTTTGGTGGACCTTCCTCAACAGCCGTCACGAATATGAAACAAGGACTATTATTTTGTTGAAGAGCAAAATGGATTTAGGACCCACTTCTTCCTTTTCATTTTATGGCACGGTGTTATACAAGAAATTCTCACGGAACGTCATAACAGTGACATCACGAATTGGTAGAATTAACCTAATTTTATTTTTAAGTATTCTGGTACATTATAGGTAATTTTTTTTTTTTATCATTTTAATTTTTTTGAAAAGAAAATGACATAATAACTAGGTAGGTACTTACTTCACAAATGTAACCTGACAAACGTTCATTTTTATTAATTTTATTATAAAAATTTATGCACCATTTAAACAACAAAAGAGGGATTCATTTTTAGGAAATCCTGGAACTAATTTCTAAATGAATAAACCAATTATGTTTCTCTTTCAAGTGTACCGATTATTAGGTGCGCTTGAGATTTTGTATTATGATGAAGTCGGCCGACCAACTACTTTGTGCAAACCATTCTAGTCTGGCTAATGGTTCCTTCTCTTTTTAAGTAAAATCCATTTATTTCTACCTTTTGTGTGGAATATGCAACTGGTTTATTCATATTTGAGTAAAATGTATTATAGAGCATTTTATGTAATATAATAGCAGTTTTCAACAAATACTACCAACACTTTTCTGCATCAAGTAAAATATCTTTACCATTTATTGTTTTGAAAACCTTTTGTTGAACACTCACAACTTATTTTCTTCAGATTTGAATTATTATCTTTGGCGCAAACACCTTGAAAGGCCAAGGCGATTTTTATTTGGAGGAAGTTTGGTTAAGCATGCTGTGGTTCCCAACGCCGTTTAGTTCTGGCCTTTGCTATCTAGGTTCGCTACTACTTAGCTCCCCACTTTGTCTAAGATGCTGGGTCAACACCATCTTTGCCTTCACGGGATTGGATATTATTTATGTTAATTTTATATAAAGAGATTAAATAAATGACTGCTGTTTTATTTTATTTATAAAAAATTTTTCAATTTAATCACCAGTCGAGAGACATAAAGTACCGCAAAGAAGTTCTACTTCAGTTCCTTAATTGGTAAATTATCTTCTTTTTGTTTGTTTGTTTTGTTATTAGTGTTGGTAACCGGTTTTCAGAAGAGAAATCCAGTAGGTATACAACACATACATAGCAGTGGCTAAACTGTTGATCTGACAAATCTGGCAGTGTGTCCAAAAACAGTAAAACTTCTTAGAACTTGAAGAAAAAAGAGATTATGTCCGATAAGGTAAGCTGCAGAGATACTTTCTTGTCCAGGCGCGGACTTAAATTGTGAAACGGAAGATTTTTTTTTTTTTTTGTAATTACTGTTCTCGTCACGATACATACAAATTTGTGAAAACATCTGGTGTTGCTCTTACACTTAAAAGTTTATTTACATAAAAAAAAAGTGATTTATTTATTTTAAGGATTTTTTTTTTTTGTGCGATTCATATATTTTTATATTAAATTCATAATTCTTGTTGTTCTATTTCTATGACCATTTGTATCAACCACATATGGTGGTTAATAAAAATAATTTCTGACATTTTGGACTATATTACTACATACCAGTAATTGAGAATATACTATATGCTTTATTTTGATATTTATATTAGAGAACATTATTTTTAAGGAAACGTAAAGGATTTTTGTTCTAATTTTTTTACCACAAAATCTAAATATGACTAAAACTATAGAAAACAGAATTATAGTCATGCATTTTTCGATACATACAACTCTCAAAAGTAAAAAAATCTGGTGCGAAACACTCACTTTCTTTTACTCCAGTTCTCAAAATTATAATTGACAAATTTTATAGTTAGTGTACCAAATTTAATGAAATTCGTCGAAAATTGAAAAAACTGTTGAGCAAAAACGCACTTCCGGTTTACTAATTTTCTTGAAACTCGGAATTTTGGTCATCTATTAATTTCTAATTAATTTTGTTTAGATTATGTATAAGGGAAGGTTCGAAACAGTTCTGCAATATTATGTTTCCGAAAATTGAAGTATTTTACAATTTCAGCCATTACTCAAATGCAACATGTATTTTATTGAGAAAATTAATCTTTAATTTTAATAACAATGACAAAATTAAAAAAAAAAAGTTATCGTAAAAAGAGATATAATAATATTTTTTATTAGTTAATCAGCGTCAATTAGTAATTGAAAATAATTATGTATAAAATAAGTCCCTTGTTATCGTTATTTTAATGCAAACTAGAATTTTACAAACTAGAAATCTGATTGCATAAAATTAATGATTATTCGTTTATTCAGAAACTATTTTGAAACTGGTTAATGATGCAAAGTCCGAGAGCTTTGCAAAAGAAAAAAAAGTTACCCATATTGTAGTCTGTACAGAACTATCATCAAAACTAGTTATTAATGGTCTTAAATCTTAAAAATTAGAAAGCTAAGAAGTAAGAACTCTTACAGCAAAAGAAGTCGTGTTTTGCATGGCATTTGAAGAGATTATTAAATCATGTTGTAATAAAAGAAATGTTCAAAAATCGTTGATATTTTTCTGTAAAGAGTCTTAAATTAAAACCTTAGCATGTTATCTTAGGAGACCAGAGACTATTTTGCACAAAATTGTGTATTTTAATTAGATATTTTATTACGCTAGAAAAAACTTACTTTGTAATTTTATTTGGAAATAGTCTAGATTGATAAAACAAAAACTTAATGTCAGTAAATTAACGATGAGAATATACCACTGCAAATTTGGACAATCTAAGTACATCCATCACTAAAGTAGCACACCTAGATCTCCTTTAAATTTTGATATCAACTATGATTTAAAGTGAGAAAACTTTGCAACTGATAGAAATATGATAAATATATAAAAGAACAAATTAGTGATAGTTATCCTAATGATTTTGATTTCTAAATAAACTGGACATTTCGAACCTAATGAGACAATCTTCAGCAATATCAACAAGTAACTTACATCTAAAACATAATTTTTGTAAACATAACCTGTATGCAATAGACATTTGTATGTGGCAGACATTAAATTAGCCATCTGGTATCACTTATTCACTCCTAAACTCACATAAATTGTAACGGGTCATTCCAAATGTAAAGACACATTAATTTAAAAAAAAAAAAAACAAATAACGAATAACACTGAATTACAGAAAGTAATAACTGAATACAAAAACCAGAAAATTTAATATAAAAACCAAATATAACTGATTCCTGTTAACATTGATCTGTTGTCTTTTGATCTTTGCATTAGTTATTCATGTAAATCTTGTATCAGTTAACAATAATTAATTTATAATTTTTTTAAAAACATCATTAAATAAGAGTGACAACTTCTCTGGCGTTGACATTATGGTCTGGCCCTTTTGTTATTTTTAAATTAGGGATATTATTTTCACTGTCAAATTTAGTGGCGGCGAAATCAAATGTGTGTTGTGTTAGTTTGTGTGTTTGGCTAGGGAGTATTATTTTTAGCATTTATCACATCATATTAGTGTCTTTAATATTGCATTATATTTTATACATAACAAATTTTTCTTTTGAAATATTGTTTAGTTTATTAAAAACAAATGTTAAATATATGACTAATATTTTTTTTATTTTGACTAACCTCATAAAAGGGGATGAATAGCACAAAACATACAGTAATTCGTAAAACACAGTTTTATAATCATTATTACTGTCAGGCAAATACAAAACAATATATCCAATCTGATCCAACTTACAGTTGAATTCTTTTTTTTACTTTTGCAGAACACACAGTCTTTAATCCAAGAAATAAACTATACACATCACCATCGGAATATTCGCTCTCACACAATTACAACCTTCCCATACGGTGGCCTCTCAATGTTGCCAAACTCTCTCGCTGCCCCCCTCGTCAACAATTTCTTAACACAATGTTACTGAATTTACGCAGATTTATCTATGAGTTTAATGCTGTTGGTGAGTTTATTAATAATTTTTTATATCCTGTTGGACGTGTTGGACCTTAAAATAAAGTATGGAGAGAATAATTGCGGCAACTAGCATGATGTGGCAAACGCTAATGGTAATACGCCCTTAGCCAAAGGACTGTTTTTTTAAACAATTTAAAATTTAGGAATTAAATTTAGAATGTTTTTTAGAAATAAAAATTTGTTCTTAGTATTATTATTCTCCTCACTAATATTCGATACAAAATATAAATGTATAATATGATCCACAGCATCGTAAACTTTAATGGGGGGGGGGCAACTTTCATCCAAGTCCAATCATACATAAAACAAGAGAAAGTAAAAAATACTGGCGAGCAGTATATCAATAGAAAATTGGTCATATTTCTTATTACACTTATGTTTCGAAAGTATTGGTCGAGAATGAAACAGTTCTCTTCAAAGCTAAAGTGCATATGTATATATTGAACGACACATATTAAATTGTCGTGTTAAGTGCGTACATTTAAAACTAAGCAAATGAAACAATTTAAAAATGTGTGTTGACACGAATACAATACTTCTTCTCAGACGCGGAGGGAAAGAAGTCGTTAGCTAACATAAATTCAATATAAAATAAATTAATAACTTAATTTAATTACAATGTCAGTTGATTCATAATGTATAGTAAATAATAATTTAGCAACAAATTATTAAAAAAAAAAATAATCGATTAGACTACAAACATTATTTGTTGATACAGAGAAATTATTAATATTGCTTTGTAGATAGTGATGAATCACATGGTGTAACTGATAGTCATATAGGAAGGTAATAAAGTAAGAAGTATATTCATAACACATATCAGTATCTAGTCTCGTCACATTGAATAATAGACATGAATTTATAATAAATTGAATCATCAATAGCTAACTAGAATTGAAAGAAGTTGAGAATACAAAAACTTCTGTAGAGTGCGCTGTTAGTAATAATTGATGTAACAATACAGCTAAAAAGGAGAAAGAGGTTCAAGAAGAAAAAGTGTGACTGTCACCACCAGATTGCGTCAGTCTAGTTAGTATTCTGCTTCCTGATTAATGGTTTGAATTATCAATAAATTTCCTGAATAAATTCAAAATTAATAGGATTTTACATTGTTGAATACTAATGTGGTATGAAACACCAGGATTTTCTTGTAAATAGGATGGACAATTTTTAGTTTTGTTTTTGAACATTTAATTGTTTCTCACATTCTATAGGATTGCACACTTTATTAAGAAGGGAATATGGTAGTAAAGTCAGGTTTATCCATAAATTATTGGATAACTTCTCGAAAAAATATTTTAATAACTGTGAAAGACTTTTATAAAAGTTTAAAGAAAATTGTTGGGGATGTTTTTGTGAAAAAAAAAGTTAACTGCTACTTTCGGTTAACGGCCTATGGTTTGTACAAAACCTTCATAATGAATCCTCAAGTGATATCAAGTTTAGAGTCACTGCGAGTTTTCCTTGTTCATAGTCTGATCATTCTCTAAATTTACTTTATTGAAGGGGTACAGTATTTGTGATGAATTGTCAGTTTCCATAATTTGAACCGAATGTGATATTTCCTCTTGTGGTAGTGTAACAGATACATTAAGTTGACGTGAACTCTCTACACGAACTGGTGAAATTGTTCTGACGATGGATGAAAATTCGAAACTGGTCAGGAACAATATAAATATGACTGCTACCACGGATAAAATACCAAGCAATTTAGAAATGTTGAGTCTTTCACTATTTAAAGATTCAGACAGAGTGAACAAGTATTGATGTATTTGGAAGGTTATGTGTCAGTTGTTATGAGCAGTTTGTCCATTAGCAAGAATTTAGCAATCCGGCAAAAAATTAGTTGAAGTCACAAGCGTAACTAACTAAGCTAGAGCTCTCTAGCTACAAGTTCTAGAGAGAGCTAAGTTGCAGCTCTCGCCTTGGTGCAGGCTGGTTCGATTCCATGGGATCTCTAAGGATATAAACTTGGGTCTAAAATAAGTTACATTCTAGTTGCAAAGGCCATTACTAAATAGTTAGGGTAGTCTCTCTTCATTGGTTTCTGCACCAAGAGATTTAAAGTTGCAGCATATACTTGATAGTATAGAGTATACTAATATCAAATTAGTGTTGAGCGTTGCTCCACTGGCTAATGGAACTGGGTTCGATTCTCGATATAAGCCTTGGATTTTTAAATACATAATAATAAAATGACGCTCACAATCTCCGAGACCTGATTGGTATTTAGATACAAAAGTCGGAAGTTTCCTTTTACTAAAACTATCAAACTGACCAGCTTCGAACTTATTGCCCAATTAGACAAATGAAGCTCCACTTACTTTGAGGATTTGTAACAGTTAATATGAACATGCAGTAATGTTTTTGCCTTGGAGGAGATTCCCGGAAAATCACAATTTGTTGGAGAAGTATATAAACAGGAAAAAAAAGATAGAATATTATAACTTATGTTTTTTATTAGAATATTGATGCATCTGATGCTCCACACAAATAATGAGTAGCTCCCCTGGGAGAAGCAAGGACTTAATTTATAGCTGCCAAGCTGCTTCATTTACAGCAGCAATCACCCCTTGAAATCGCAATATAAAATATTACCTATTCATCTCAAGTTGCAACATTGTTTCACGCACTTTTCTTGAAAAAGTTATTTCAAGAAACATAATATGATCGTAACAAAGAGAACACAATATGTTCATAATATGTTAATAATAATAATTAAAAAAAAAATAAGAAGAAATGAAAAAAGGGGAACAGTCACTATTTAATGATGAGAGGCTCGTGCACTTCTTTTATATTAGCGGAGTACGGCGAGTGGAGAGGTGAGATGCAACACAATGTACTTTTTGTTTAGACATGTAAAGAGACAGAGGACGGCCTATAAAGCAACCAGCAGCAACCTATAGCTTACAATGAGGCCAACTTGTAGCTAATTCACCGCCCTCTTTGTATGTATCATCATCATCACAGTGCACGCACCCATCATCTCATTCACTTATTATTCCATTGGTCACGCTTTACAAAATTATCTCCACCGGCCAACAGTTTTCTTACCATAAAAAGAGTAGAGGACACCTTTGCAAAGGCAACACATATTTTACTAAGTAAAGTATAAGGGCTGTTATGCTGTTTAGATATTGTATATAAAATATCCATCTTATAGCAGTGAACAACATAATATTAAATATTTTTTAAACAAAGTTATGTTAACAAAAGAGCAGCACTGTAGATAGAAAGAGAGAGAAATCAAGCGGGAAGGAGGTTATAGAGTGTTTATTATGTTGTTATGTACGAGTGTGCGTATTGTGTTTTAACGGTGTGTCCTTTCAAAAAATAAATATACATATGTATTTGATCGCTGTAAAAATAAGTACTATTTCTTAAATAAGTTGTAATTATAACGAAGCTGAGTAAAGTGCATTATATAGCAGGACTGTGGGCAAACTGTTTATCTTTTGTATTTATCGTATTTATCTTTTGTACTTGTGGTTGCCAAAATTTATTCTTTTCTATTAGTTTTGCGCGTATAAGTTATCTGTGTTTCATTCATGCACTTCTCTTTGTTGGAAAACTAGAAATAAAATAGATCAGTAACATTCACAGAAATATATATATTAGTTTCAAGAAAATTACAAAAGAAAAGGAACACACACGTATAGCTACAAATTCAAGTTACCACAACGCATACATATGTTTTTTTTTGTTTTGTTTTAAATCACATTGGTATAACAAATCGGTTGATCACTAACACCCTACCTCAACCGATACTTCGTCGAAGCCAAGTCTCTTTCGTAATTCAAGAAATCTTGTCTTTGGTAAAGGCTTAGTAAAAATGTCTGCTAACATTTTTTGGGATTCACAATAATTTAACTTGATCATATTCTTATTATACAAGTCCTTAATAAAATTGTATCGTACGTCAATATGCTTTGATCTTTGACTAATCTTCTCACCTCTTATCATAGCAATACATCCTTGATTATCCTCGTTCATGACGACTGGCTCCTGAACTTCTAAACTCAATGACTTTAACAGTTGTAGTAACCATATTCCTTCTTTAGATGCTTCTGATGCAGCAATGAATTCTGCCTCGGTGGAGGACAATGAAACACAGACTTGTTTTCGACTGCCCCATATAACCGTTACTTTTCCAAATGTTATGACATATCCAGTAGTTGATTTTCGGTCGCCAACTGATCCTGCCCAATCAGAATCTACGAAAATTTCCGTTTTGTTATTAACTGCATTTAATTTAAGTTTAATATTTTCAGTTCTTTTTAAGTATTTTACCTTTAAACTCCTTTCCAGTCTCTTTCTGTTGGTTTGCTAACTTTCCTAGAAAGAATACCCACGGCTGTTGCTACATCTGGACGCGATACTGTTGCTAAATATAATAGGGATCCTATAATTTTTCGATATGCATTATCATTTGGTAATTCTTTGGACTGGTTTTCATCTTTCAGATATTCAGGGTTATTGGTATATCAGCTCCTGGTGAATCCTGTAAACCTAATTCCTTTATTATTTTTTTAATCTTTGCAATCTGATAAATCCAAAAACTACCATCAACATCTCGATCAACTTGAATACCCAAATAATTTGTAATTTCTCCTAATTCTGTGATCTCAAATTCATATTGAAATAAACATATTACCTCTGTTTCTAATTTTTCATTTACTGTACAAAGAAACGTATCATCAACATATATTAAAATGTAAGTCCAGTCATTTTCTTCTTTCTGCCTCGTATACAAACAGGGATCAACTTCATTCTTTGCAAAACCTTTCTTCATTAATACTTCACTGATTTTTTCGTTCCAAGCTTTTGCTGCCTGTTTTAATCCGTACAGAGCTTTATTTAATTTATATACCATGTTCTCATTTCCTTCTTTAACATACCCCTTTGGCTGGCTTACACATATTTCTTCCTTTAATTCTCCATTTAAAAATGCAGTTTTAATATCAATATGTTTCACTCTTAATTTTAAAGATGCTGCTATTGAAAGTAAAACTCTAAAGGATGCATAATTAGCCACGGGTGCAAAAACTTCGTGAAAGTCTTTTCCTGAGTTCTGTGTAAATCCTCTTGCTACTAGTCTAGCTTTATATCGTACAACATTACCCAGTTCATTTGTTTTCAATTTATATACCCACTTCGTATCAACAACTTTTCGATCTGGAGGTAAATTTGTTAAATGCCAAACATTCTTTTCCTCTATTGATTTCAATTCTTCATTCTTTGCAATGCTCCACTTCTCGTATTCATCGCTAGGCAATGTTAAAACTTCTTCCCAAGACGCAGGTTCTACAACATTTATCTCTTCAGCCCGAACACACGAATATATCTCTCCGGTGGAACTCCTTTATTTGTTCGTCCTGATCTGCGTAAATCTTTTGAATCTTTATCTTTTGATTCACCATGACCTTCATTCAATAAATGTCTGTCTTCATGTGTTTCTTTATTTAATGCCTGGTCAACTAATTTTAATATTCCACTTCATTCGTCTCAATACACTTAACACTTCGTGATACTATTATTTTATCGGTAATAGTATCCAGAATTAAATAACGTTTTGACTCATTGGAGTACCCTACAAGTATTCCCTCTTTAGCTGTATTATCTAATTTGGATCGTTTTTCTGAGGATATGTAGAAAAAAGCTTTACATCCATAAACTTCCAAATGACACATCAGGTTTTCTAGAATTGCATAATTCATATGGTGTTTTCTGGCAAGCTTTCGTTGATAAGCGATTTTCAATAGGCTGCTGCTAGTACAGCTGTACCCCAATATTTTCTTTCCAATTGCGAATCTTCTAGCATAGATCTAGCCATCTCAAGCAAATATCGGTTTCTCCGCTCTGCTACTCCGTTCTGTTGGGGACAATATGGTACAGTGAGTTGATGTTTAATTCCTTGGTCCTTTAAAAATGAACTAAGACACTCATTTACGAACTCCCCACCTCTGTCAGTGCGGAGCACTTTAGGGGTTTTTCCAAACTTGTTCTGTACAATAACAATAAATTCTTTAATTTTGTCCCCTGCTTCATCTTTACCCTTTAGAAGGTATACCGTTAGATATCTAGATTTATCATCAATTAGAGTTAGCACTTTCTCTTACTCCTAGTAAGAGGAAGTATTGTAAGTGTCAAATTTTCGATATCGAGTTTTCACCGGAAATATCCGTTTTGAGGTCCCCCGAGTCCAAAAAAGTGGTTTTTGTGTGTGTGCATGTGGCATGTGTGTATGTGAACAGCATAGCTCTTAAAGTTGAAACTTGATATTCCGTTTAGGTATCACACTGGGAACTGACTACGTTATCTGTCAAAATTCCTCAACCAGAAGTACCACTTTACTAGTTGGTTTTTTTACTCTTTTGCGTTTTTCTCAAAAATGGCTGCAACGATTTTCTTTAAACTTGACACATCAACTACATATACAAGGGGCTACAACTTTTATTTGAAACATTTCTCTGGGAAAATTCATTTAAGGGCACTTTTGGGGGAGGGATGGGGTTAGGTTAACCTCTAAAGTGCTATTTCAGTTTATTACACAATGTCAATTCGGTCATTTAAATAATATTAATTAGAATTAAATATGTTGTTGAAATTCCGAATTTGAGGAAAATCGGATAACCGGAAGTGCTTTTGTTTTAACACTTTACTAAATGATTTTTTCACTTTTTCGCGCTTTTCTCAAAAATGGCCCCGACGATTTTCTTGAAACTACATATATAAACTAAACATAGAAAGATATTCAACTTTCATATAAAACATTTCTCTGGAAAAATTCATTTAAGGGCACTTTTAGGAAAGGGGGAGGGTTACAGCTTCTTCTAAAGTGGTATCATACTTGGTTATACAACTCTATCATCCAAATGAAATTAATTAGAAATAAATAGATGGCAAAAATTCCGAGTTTGAAGGAAATCAGTAAACCGGAAGTGCGCTTTTACTGAATAGTTTTTTCAGTTTTCGACAAATTTCATTAAATTTGGTGCAAAAACTATAAAATTTGTTTGTTATAATTTTGAGAACTGGAGTAAGAGAAAGTAGCGTGAGTGTTTAACACCAGATTTTTACTAGGAATCAACGTTTCCCTAGGGCCACAAATATCCGCATGAAACAATTCACCTACTTCTAAAGCTCGGTTCTCACTTTTCTGTGGCTAAGGTTTTTGTGTCATTTTTGTTTTCAAGCAACATTCACATTTCATTTTCTGGTTGCATTCATCCAGCTTCAGTCCATCCACGAGATTAAGGGTTTTTAATTGTAAAATATCGCGAGGATCGCGATGACCAAATCGTCGGTGCCACATATGAATACAGTTTTCATGGCCATTTACGGTTTCAGTTTTATTTGCCACTTCATAACAAGCCAATACGTATAAACCATTTTCCAGATCACCTTCTGCAACAACTTCATCATTTTTCTTGACTAAACATTTTTTTTCATCAAAAGTTATAAAATACCCATTTTCGTCCAAACGTTTTACCGATAACAAATTTCAATCCAAGTCAGGTACATATAGAACCCCAGTAATTCGGGACTCTTTTATACTTCCCTCATTCAGAACACATTTGACATAACCATCACCTACTCCTCTAACATCCAGCAAATCTCCACCCGCTATTTTAACTTTTCCATTTTTATGTTCAAAACAACAAATAAAAAAATTTGTATCATTCGACATATGATTCGACGCTCCTGAATCTATATACCAATTTGACTTACTGCTATTATCTGCAATCCTGAAACACTGATATATTTCATCTACTCTCTCATTGCAATCTTTAACTTCATCTTCCGTTACTCTCTTTGCAATGTATTTTCTCTGTTTATTCTTATTGTTTAACTCATAACAAAAGCGTCTGATGTGACCAGGTTTATTGCAGTAATAACAAAGTCGTTCATTTACCTTATGTTGTCCCACAATTTGCGTTTGAGAATTTTGACCTTTTACTGAAGTTTTTAATGCAATTTGGGAATCACTTTCTTTTAATATTTCATGTCTACGCTCAGATGTTTCAATTAATTTTCCTTTAACATATTCTAAATTAAGTTCGTTCTCTGGACGACCCTCAAGGCTTGTAATTAATGATTCAAAAGAGTTCGGCTACATAATAAAATCGCTATTATATCTTCCTCAGGAAAATCCTTACCTAACCTCTAAGTTTATCAACTATTTCCAAAACATTATAAATATATTCGTTCATGCCCATTGATTCATCATATCTCATACCATACAATTTTCGTGACAAAAATAATTTCGGATTGAGAGTTTTTTTTTCATAAACTTTAATTAATGCTTCCCACATATCTTTTGCAGTTTTTTCATGCTTTATGTGAATTAGTTGATTATCTTCCACACATAATACAATTTTGGCTCTGGCCGATCTATCTTTATCATCCCATTTTGTCATTTCCTTCCCTTTCATAGGTCTTTCCTTAAGCAAGACATCCCACAACCCTTTTTCACTAAGATACATTTCCATTTTAAATTTCCATATATCGAAATTTTGTCCATTCAATTTAGTGAAATTTCCTTTATCTTCCATTGTGCACTAAACCAAAAAAAAAATAAAATACAGATACAGTTATAAACCAACACTTAAAAAAAATATCTTCAATTTCAAGCTACTGGGCCCATAACCTGTTGGAAAACTATAAATAAAATAGATCAGTAACATTCACAGAAATATATATATTAGTTTCAAGAAAATTACAAAAGAAAAGGAACACACACTGTATAGCTAAAATTCAAGTTACCAACGCATACATATTGTAATGTTTTTCTTTCTCAACTAACTACTGCAACTAGTTTTAAGTGGGTTCGTATAGATAAAATACTCTAAACTTCAATAAAGAAAACACCAATGTATTGCTATACACAATAAATTATTAAATACAAAGCTTAATAATAATTATTTCACAGTTTAAACCACAAAAGTTCACTTTCTTCACTGTTTGTACACTTTTCACAAACTTGTGACTTCATTTGTAACTGGGAACTTTCCCAACTCTCTGTGGTCCCTCTATTTATACCAGTAGAGAACATTCCAGACTTCTCTCGACTGTTCCAGCCAAGACTAGAGCGCCGCCAGCGCTTCCTACGGCCACTAAGAGAACCTTAGGTACCTGTCTTCTCTCCTAGATGGCACCACCAGCTGCGTTACACTGCTCCCCTCTCAGATCTGTTCGTCCCGAACAGAAACATCGAATGGTGAAGTCCTCCTTGGGCTCCTACAACATGAGGAAAATGATCTCGCCGTGATTCTACGCCTTCTTGAATCTCTGTCCCTGATACCAAGTCTTGACAAAATATTATACTGAGATCGGGAACCAACTTGGCAGCTTTTCATATGCGAGCAGTGCCTCGGCGATGCTGTATAAAAGCTTCTTGCCACGCCAGAGCCTGCTCCGAGTTTTTCTTTGAGGGTTACTTTTACTCCATTAACTGCTGGAGGAGGTTGAGCACGTCTTTGATGTGAATTGTACACGTTGTGAAATTCTTTGATGTCTGGAATAGAACCTGAGTCCCATCTCTTTCCACCTTCGATAGAGTAAGATCTCTACTTAGTTGATTTCTATTTCGTTCTATACCTCTTCTGAATTTGGCTTCTTTTACTGGAAATCCTCCAAGCTTGCTGGCTACTAAACCTGGTTTTAATCCGACATCTTCTATGGCTACTCTTCCAACACTGTCGTAAGAGAAGCTCCAAAGCGCAACCGAGATTCGGTTGAATCCGCCACTGTCAGAAGCCAATCCCACGGTGGTTTTAACGGTCTTTCTACATAGGTCTGTATAATTGGCACGGGTTGTTGCTGTGGTGCACTAACATTACGTAAACTTCTCAAAGGATCTGCAATTTGTCGCAGTACAATAGCAAAACTTCTAGCCGAACAAGCAGCTGTTGTAGGCTTGGTGACCCCATCCGGGTTACTATTGCATGCCGAAGATGTGTTAGTTGAACGCCTCAATGAGGACGGATCGATGAATACCAATGAATTGCCATAACCTACTCGGAAACCACCTGATAATTTTGAACCGGTGTCTGCTCTTCTAATAGCCCACTGCATTGGCTGAAGAGGAACTTTACTCCTTTGGCCCTGACCACTTTGTCCCGAACGTCTTTCTAACTGTTCATCTCCAAGCAACATTTCTTCGTGACCAAATCCTTCGCTTTCTCCATCATTCTCTTCATGCTGACTTGACACTTTCACCTCTTTCATCTTCTCCGAGCATAGAAGTATGCAGGGTATTAGATGAACCATGCTGTACAGTTTCTTGGTTAGTCTGATCGCTGTCGCTTTCAGTTTCCACCAACAAATTTTCACTTTCACTTTCCGCACCTTCATGTTCGACTTCTCTCTCGGGTCCTTCTCTTTCGACTTCTCTTTCACCCTCAGTCTCACTGCCGTTCCCATCATTCACTGGTGCTTCTAAACTTTCTACTATTTCTTCTTGAATCTCATCTTTCTCCCTTATTATTTCTCCTCTCATTCATCCCAGCCCCTTTTAAATTCCTCTCGGCTCTTCTTCATTTCGTTTATTATTTCATCCCAGCCTCTTTCTATTTTGTCTTTTATTTCATCCTGGCCCCACCTTATTTCGTCCTGGCCCCTTTCTATTTGGTCTTTCATTTCAGCTTTTATTTCGTCCTGGCCCCTTTTTATTTGGTCTTTCATTTCAGCTTTCATTTCGTCCTGGCCCCTTTTTATTTGGTCTTTCATTTCAGCTTTCATTTCGTCCTGGCCTCTTTTCATTTCCTTCAAAAGTGTCATCATTTCCTCCATTTTCTGCGTGACAAGTGACATTCTCAAGTGACTTCTGGTACTTACGGGCATACAAGAAAACTGATACTAAACTGTTACCTGTTTAGAGATTTTATCCCACTTCTGACACCAAATGTAATGTTTTTTTTCTATACAGTTGCTACTGCAACTAGTTTTAAGTGGGTTCGTATAGATAAAATACTCTAAACTTCAATAAAGAAAACACCAATGTATTGCTATACACAATAAATTATTAAATACAAAGCTTAATAATAATTATTTCACAGTTTAAACCACAAAAGTTCACTTTCTTCACTGTTTGTACACTTTTCACAAACTTGTGACTTCATTTGTAACTGGGAACTCTCCCAACTCTCTGTGGTCCCTCTATTTATACCAGTAGAGAACATTCCAGACTTCACTTGACTATTCCGGTCAAAACTAGAGCGCCGCCAGCGCTTCCTGCGGCCACTAAGAGAACCTTAGGTATCTGTCTTCTCTCCTAGATGGCACCACCAGTTGCGTTACAATATGTTTTTTTGTTTTGTTTTAAATCACATTGGTATAACAAATCGGTTGATCACTAACACTCTTACTGTGTTTATTTTATTAAATTAATTGAGTGAGTGATTGATCTGTTTTGTATTTGAACATTCCTTCGTTTATATACCTTTAGGAGGTAATATCATTAAACTTTTAATTAAATTAGATTACCAATTTTGATGCGAAGGACAGGTTGAAAGCAACAGCAGCTGAGGGAGTATTAAACCAAGTAAGTCCAAAGTTATTAACTAGGTTAATAAATGAATAGTTAACAGTTAATTATTCAAAGTGCATAATATTTTTATTATGCGTTAATTGTTTTATGAGAAACTTGCCATTGCTATCAAAAATGCATTATGGAAGATAAACAGATGATGCAATGCGAATACTCATAAAAATCAAATGTTTGTCATTTTTAGAATAGTTTTTTTCTTTTATGTATTATTTTTCGTATCTATTAATGAAACAGAAGGAAACGATAAAACAGAAAGTATTATTATAAAGTCAGGAGGGGAAAATATACTTGTACTGGCCCCATAATCTTAATTTAATGGAATTTCTACATTGAACTGTCCTGGAGTCTTATCTACAAATAAAGACACCATCCATAGAATCTTCACAGATAAAGGATCATCTCACTATCTTAAAAGAACATCTTAAACTTTGGAAGATCAACATTGTAAAATGAAATGTAGAGCACTTTAATATTTACTCTCAGCCGCTCAAACTTCGACCGTATAAATTCACAATACATATTATATATTGTATTTAACTCAAAAGCCAATTCAACTGCGACAGGTACAAAGAAGGTACTGGGTGCTAGAGTTGTTGTAAATGCGCCGACAAGCCAAAACCACTTTTTAAACATTTTGTAGTCGGCTGGGGAAAAAAGTAGGAAAATGAAGGCGTAAGTTTGTAAGATAAGAAGATAATAAGCTAGAATTTTCCTTTTCTTATACAAGTTCATATTATTAAATTTCATTTTTTTGAAGCACGCTATCCATAGAAAAAGACCGAAATTTATTGTGGAATGCGTCCACACATATTTTGGGATAGATTTCTGCCTTTTTTTTTTATAACTTGTATTTCTACTTGAATTAGAGGTTATTTATATCGACTTATTGATTCTAAAAAACACTTTTGGCGAATAGTAAACATACCTAAAATATTGCAATCGTCATTGGCCATAAAAAAAAAGAGAAAAAAAGAAACTTTTTAAAAAATGAAAAGCGAAGGCCATTAATTAATTATTATTAATGGAAGCGGAATGTTAACAGGTAGAAATCGATGTATCACAAATAGAAATCAATGTTCGTTTTGTTATGTAGATTATTTCTAATGCATATGTAGTGAAATTACACATATCTTCTTTTATTTATCTAAAAAAAAGTTGTTTATACTTTAGAGAAACAAAAAAATAAACTAAAAAAGAAGCGTAGTTTACATGTAAAACAAGTTTTGTGTACATATATGTGGTGTGCTACAGTTGAGACTACATCTACATTTACCAAATTGGATTCTTTTCTCTTTATTCTTATTGTAGGCCGAAATGAAGGCAAACTACTACTTCTGTTGTTTTTTTTATTTTTGTATTCGGGCTGTAAAGTGTTACACAACATACGGATATTGAATACTAGGAATTTCATATTTATGGTAATATATTTTGAAGAATGTAGCTCTTATTAGTTATTATTATGTAGATTTACACTTCTTTTTTTTGTTATACCCTTTTTCTATTTTAATATTTAATACTAACTGAGGATCTGTCGTTGGAGTTTGATAAAATAGATATTATGTTAGATAACAGCCTTTGGAGGTTCAGTCTAATTCATAGATTACCCAGAATTCTTTACAAGAAAAGTGACCCCGAAAAGTGAATAATGGAAAAAAGAGGAAAGATATAATTTAAACTGATGAGGCCACCAACCACACTTCTGTCAGTCCCTCCAGTACTGTAAAAAGGCAGTTATGCAGGTCGATTAGGGGCCTAAAGTCGTGGGCTTTCCTCCAAACCTTACAATACATAAACTTTCCCAGAAAAATATTTATAAAATCTTCTTAATTTATAAAGAGATAGGTTTATTCTAATTAAGTCTATTGAATTCTTTTGAGACCAAATACAAGTAGATCCCCCCAAAAAATTTAAAAAAATGTAGTCTCACTCTCCATGGATGAATTTTTATCGAAATCTTTAATTCGGATCCAGATTTGATATCTAAAATTTATTGATCGTTTGATTGGTTTAATCGTTTCACAATTTATCGTTTTTATTTGTCTTTCGTATATTATTTCTTATTGGAAAACCTATAACAACAAATTAATGTGAAAATTCACTCTGCAAAATTGGACGATCGCGATTTTTCCTCTTAATGTACTTAGAGAAAGTAAAAAAAAAAGCATAAAAGCTTATAATAGTACCCTGGACATATTAGGCGGCCTAAGATTAATCGGTCTTTGCCAATGACCAAGGAGAAACCAGTTTAAGTTCACAAACCAAATATGATAAGACCTGACCTAAACTGGAATAATGATAGATATTGTCTATTGTTGTAATGTAGTGGCCGACCGACATCGAGGTAGGCTGCACAATTGGTTACCTGGTCCCAGGGGCGCGGCCATTGTGGCACTTACTGTAGATTAATGTTGAGACTGCCTTCGCCTTTTTTTTTTTTTGGTTCATTTTTGTTTTTTGTTTTTTTGTTGTGACTATAAAGAAACGCGCACAAAGGGTGGACCCACACTTTTAGAGCCACAGCCCACTCTATCTGCTAGAGTGGGATCTATATAATGGTCCATATAGAAACTTCAACCTCTTTCTATTCTTCTTCTCCTTCCTATAAAAAACTATCAAGTATTTTCCACTCCTAAATGATCCATGCCTAGGTTCCTAAATAGCCTTTTTGTCCCATCGGTGTTTGATGGAAAAAAAAAGTTCATAAAAATCAATGTTCGAAAAAAGTATATAAGTCATTTGTTCCATAACTTATAAAATAAACTTAAGAATTTGTTAGTTGATGATTTTACGTTGAGTATTAAAATATCACAATCGCAAGAAGCTCAAACGTAACATACATCTAGTTGCCAATAAATAGATAACAAAATGTATTTACCTGGAAGACCAAATTTATGGAGTTAAAAAACTCTAACGAATTAACCTTCAAAAAGGCTTTCTACCAATGTAATATTTAGTTCTCGGTTTGTTCCATAGGCCATTAAAAAAAAACCGTTTACTTTAGATTATTGCAGCAGTAGATTTTGCCAAATAACTTCTATGATATCGAAAATTTGACACATTCTTGTGCTAGGAGTAAGAGAAAGTAAAAATGATATCCTTATTTGATGACCAACATGGGTATCCATGTAAGAACAGATTTAAATGTATTAAAAGAAGGAGGTAGGCCTTTTATATGGAAAAATCTGGTGTGAATCTCTCACACGACGTTCAATTACGGCAATTTATATAGTTACAGTTGATAAATTTTTTTCAAAGTTATCATTTTGACTAAATGTTTAGTACTTAACCTTTTTTTTTTTGCGGGAGCATGGTTTTCTCCCCGCCGAAAGTTCTCTAGGATCAGATTCTCTGAAAAAAGTGAGTGATAAGTCAAATCTCTGTATCAAAAGTTTTAATGAAGACCGTTCGTCTTCAATTTTGGAAATAATCATAATAAATTAAACAAACTTCTTTAATCCTAGTTTATAATTAGTCGGGCTTCAAATGTGACTACTTTCAAAAGCACATAGCATCGCATATGAAAGCGGAAAGATTAGTTCAGTGGTATTTATGAAGAAAATCGGAGAAAACTGATTTAAAAACTGTTCAATAAAGTTGTACTTCCAATCAATTCAGACTTTTTTTAAATTCGGAATTATTGCAATACATTTAATAATATAGTAATATTAATAATTACTAGTAATATAGTAATATCATATAGATCAGAGAGACATATAATTTTCAGACCTTAACGTATCAGACGAGGATATTCGAATTGAAGAAGAAAAGTGCAAGCTATTTTGAGTTTTGGGGGGGGGGGAGAAAATTGGGTAGACGTTCAAAGATTTTTAGCGATTATTAATTTTCATAGGCAAATTTGTCCCATCAAAGTTGTAATTCTAGTGCCAACCAGTTGATAATTAAGCAAGAACAAAATCTGGTTTCATAGGATGCCTTTAATGTGATAAAACAACTTTCCCACTAGGCTGGCTTTATTATGTAATCAAACCAGCTGTATTTCTTGCAATTCCTCGCTTAATGGAATAGCTTAATTCTTCTTCAGCTTCATGTACAAGGTGTCCATCCTAAGGAAGAGAAAAATTGTGATAATAGTGGAAGAGAAACACTTGTCATAGCCTAGTAAGAATTTCTGTGAGAAATAGACCTTAAACCATTAGTCCAAATACCTAAAAAAAAAATTTATGAGTCCTATCGCCTCACGTTGAAGACTAAGGTATGCGAATGATGAGATAGGATTATACAATAAATTACAAATCAGAGAAAAATTTAGAGTGATAGGCACTCTCAAAAATGGCTAAAGAAAAGAAAGAATATATTTTGAATGATGCAATGGAAGCATATATACTGTAACCTTCTTCGTCCCCCCATGAACAATATCAATACTTAAAGTTGCTTGCTAAGGTTACTTCTGTTCTTCTAATAGTTAGCAGGAAAACAAAGGCTGGCAACAAGAAGTTAGTGATCGATAAATTAAGAGATTAAATAGTTTTAGTAATTAGTATCTGTTCACCCCCACATAGCATGATATTAAGTGTTTGTTGAGCAACAAGAAATGAATTATCTATTACGGATAATATCGTACACGAAGAAACAAAAGTTAGTCTGAGAAGATTTTTTTATTTTTATTTTTAACATGAGCGTTTCTGCCATTTTTCTGCGGACAGTCATATTTTAGCTTTTCATGAAGCTGGGGCTACAACCGATTTTCTTCAAACTGGTTATATATTTATACAAAATATATACCACACCACGCTAGTGCATTGCTCCATTAGCTTTTAAGATGTAATGACCCTGAAGAGGCGCATTGCAATATGGATGAAAGTCGGTTTCTAGTAAACTACTGACGCAGTCTCAACTCGGAAACTGAAGTGTTTTTCATTAAAATGGCCGCGGAAATCTAAAAGATCATATATATTTATAGGCTTGTTTTTTTTTTTAACATTTTTGACAATTTTGGAAGTATAAATTTACAGAACAAATCCCTGAGTTTTTGAATTTTTTTTCGAAAACAGCTTAAACGATTTTTTTTTTTTTTTGGGAATGCTGATTGCTCAGATTTAAGCCATCACTTTTCTTGTAACATTTATGTGGAAAAATTGATTTTTAAGAGAGATTTGTGGGAAAACTATGAGTTAGGATTTAACTTTGTTACTGCTGTAATTATTTCAGTGGCCTGAAGATGGCACTACATGCATAGTACATAGGAAAAAGTTACTCCAAGAAATATAATCCCATTATATAGAGTGTCCACTGAAAGACTGAATAATATAAAACAATAACAGCATTCAATAACAATAATAGCAGTCTTTCAGTGTCCACCCTATATAATCACCGATTAAGATTACATGTTTTGAAGAAAAATTTGTAATTTGTTAATCTGCTGTAATTATTGTATAAATAATTGTCAATTATAATATTGTATCAGTCGTGTGAATATTTCACACCAGATGTTTATGCCCAAAAAATATGAATATTTACTGTAAATAAGTATTGATTCTGGCTTGGTTTTTTTATGCGTCGAATTTACAAAAGGATATATGTAATTAAGTTTTGACTTTATAACTTATTTTTATTTCCTTTATCATATATAATTACTTACTTAGAAATCAGTAAAGTAAATAACTATAAAACATGTAGCTGAAGGTTAAAACTACTATTAAATTATATTATTAGTGGCCAAGGATAACATGTTTTTATATTATATTATGATATCTAATCTTATAAATCAGATTGGTACTAATGTTTTTTGTTTGTTTGTAATCACATATATAGGTGTGATTTTTTTTTATTTTTTTTTATTCATATTATATATAAATAGTGTGCATACAGTAGACAGTATTATGTTCTAATATATAACTTTATGATTATTCTTCTATCAACTATTACAATCCATCCATCCAATTATTGATTGTTACAATTAATAGCCCCTCCACTATAGTATAGTTCTTACAAAGTTACTACAATCTCAGCTATAAAAATATTTAAATTTTATGTATTCAACCAATTTTCATCTCTTCTGTCGATTATCAGATTAAATACAATCTGTTTATAGTGTCACAATAAATACAATCTCAGTGGCATTAAATTAATTTATTGATTTAGCGAATGAAAGTATGGACATACTGAATTTGAGAATTTGTCCTTACAGTAAAAAATGTTTAGATTGATTCAGCTATCAAAAGTGCAGACGAAATTTGAAATATATGAGGATGAAAATGTCCTTTTAAATTTCAGTCACTTTTGAATAATACGGCGTTCCAAGTCGGAACTAGAATGAGATATGTAAATATTGGTTTTTGTAAATTTTTTGGTGATAAAACATTGGAAACTGATTACTAGGTATAAGACATGACAGCCATTTTGTCCCATATTCAGAAGAAAAAAAAATCTCGTTTGAAATACTTACACGATTTCCTCTTACATCTGTTAGTACAATTGCATATATAAATGATAATTTTTTTTTATTCCAATTGTAGGTTACTGAAATTTAACGCCCTAAAATCATTTTTTTTTTAGAAAAATGTTTCAAATAAAAGTGAAACGTTTATATCTATGTTCCTAGTTCTTATACGTTTAAAAGGATGTCCTTCTACTCTGGGTATCAGGTCATATGGGAATTTTTGGTAATGAGGAGGTGGATAGGTTTGCCATATGAGGCGCCTCTCTCCCTTTCATTGTTTCCGAGCCTGCTGTTGGCGTGTCTTCTGGCACATGTCTATCAGGCTTTCAGTCATGGTCAGCTTCACATCATTCATTTTTATAGATGAGCACACGTGGTTGTCGGCAGTCCAAGATGCTCATCGGAGGTCCGGACAGGGCTGTTAGTGAGACGTTGCTGTGTCTTTCACGGAGCTCTCTCAGGCATCTGGTTGGATCTCTTACTGGACATTGTGGTTTAAGAAGACATCTCTACTTAATTGGGGCTCATGCCGGCTCCATTTTGTAAAGTCTGTGAGACAGAGGAGAAAATACTCATCCATCTTATGACAGATTGCCTGAGTTGTGAGGAAATTAGATTCAGGACCTTTGATCGGAACAGGATGTCTGTGGAAGAGCTTAGGCTATTTCCCCTTAAGGATATTGTCCGATTTGTTCGGACAGCGGTGAATCCAGCTAAGGATGCATTAGACCCGGGTCTGGATATTTGTTCTAGACCCGGTTTGTTGTTGTTTTTCTTGGGGTAGCTATGTTAGCTCAGTGGGGCTTTGGATAGCGTAGGATTTTGTCCCTCCCCACAGACAAATTATAATAATTATATCAGAGACATTTTCCGTGGTAGCCTGCTTCATTTTGTGATCATCGACTGGTTTCGGGCGTTCGCTCACCTTCAGGATGCGTTTGTCAGACAGTGGGATAACACAGACTTGCACAGAGCAAATTCAGTTTATACACTCTATCTGTTTATACACTATCTCTCAGATGTCTCTCATGTCTCTAGAGTGTATCAACTGAATTTGCTCTGTGCAAGTCTGTGTTATCACACTATCCGACAAACGCATCCTGAAGATAGGCGAACGCCCAAAACCGGTCGATGACCACAAAATGAAGCAGGCTACCACGGAAAATGTCTCTGATGCTTTCCAGCTCTGCGGAACCAACCACCAGAACAAATAATAATTATATCTATATAGTTAGCATACCAAGTTTAAAGGAAATCATTTTTGAGAAAATTCCAGAAAACTTGAAAAAAATCTATTCTAAAAAATCTCACTTTCAGTAAACCGAGTTTCTTCAAATTTGGAATTCCATCAATGCTTCTAATGTGTATTAATATTATGTAGGTGGTAAAATCATATACTTATTATACTGAAGTGGTAATTTAGAGGGAAAGCATAACGCTACTGTTCCCCTAGAACCCTCATGAAACCAATTTTCTCAGGAAAATGTTTCAAATAAAAGTATGAGAGGTATTTATGTGTGTAGATAGTATACGAAGCTTAATGAAAATCGTTGGAGACGTTTTTGAGAAAATCACGAAAAACTGGAAAGAACTATACATTAAAGTCGCACTTTTAGTTGATGGGTTTTGGCCGAAATCTTCGTGTCTGGTGAGGGGTGGACTTGCCTTGAATGGAATACCAAGTTGGAGCTTCCTGTGACTTTTTTTTTGAGATTTCTGGTAAGACATACACACAAACATACAGACTATGCGCTAAAAACCTTTTTTTCGTATTCAGAGGACATCAAAATATGTATATCCGGTGAAAACTCAGTTTCGAAAATCAGGCACGGTCGCACTACTTTCTTTTACTAGAACTAAGAGAAACTAATTATTATTTTAATAGACAAAAAAATGTACACTCCAAGCACCTAAGTGTCTTGTCCATGAAAAAGTGGACACTGCGGTGATGGCTGACAAAACTAGCTAATATTGAGAAAAGCCCAAGAAAGATTAGAGTTATAAGTGTGGATGTTTTCTTCATTATGCAAGAAAATGTTTAGGCGTAATAATTCAAAGAGGTCCCCACTGGAAACCGCGGATAACATAGTGGAAAATACTAATACCGGTATCTATTTGGTAGATGGAAGTTAAAAAGGTCGCCTGAAAAAAATAGGCCTTCATTTTTTTGTCTTATTTCTTCTTTTAATATAAGGAAAATGAACTCATCTAGAATCTCCAACTAATTGACTATCTAAAAAAACTGGTTTTAAGAAAAAAACAACAAAAAACGCGTCCTTGAATTAATTGTTATTATAAATTTGCCATAATTTAAATTTTAAAGCAATATAATTTTTATTTTATGGAAATTAAACAAATTAGCTTGTTCAGTAGACTTAGTAAAGTAAGCATAAATAATAAAGAAAATATCACTAAGTCATATACTTAGTGGATCACTTTACAGCAAGGTATTTTCATCCATTTAATTTAAATATATTTTTAATTATTGTTTTAAACAATGAACATAGATAATTACAGTTCTACGCTTTAGACCTATTGCTATATTTTGGAATACGACACATTTAAATGATAATTAGAACGATTTAATCAATTAGTATCAAATAAATTATTAATTAAAATGATAATTTCTTCAGAGAGGGCGTCGTCCCTATCCAAAGAGGTTTTATGGGATCGGTGTTCCATTAAAAGGTGTTCCAACTTAAGAGGAGGAGGAAATAAATGAAAATAACCATATAACATGCGCTCTTATTGGTGGGATTTTATTGTAAATCTTACATATATATATTTATATAAAAATAAGAACAAGAGGTTGAGCGTTTCTTTCTTGAATTTCTTAGGAAGCAATATTTTTCAATTACCATATTTTTACATTACAAAAAAAAAAATTGGACAAATTTAACTTGAAAGAGGAGTCCTGCCTTATCTGCCACCTTTTTCCGAACTGCCCTTTGTCTAATCGGTCAGTGGTTTGCTAGAAAGCAACAGCTTCATGGGGTGATATCTCTGAAAAGTTTTATTGCAATATGGCGAATCGTCGGTTTCTAACAAAACATTGACTCGGTTTCAACCAGAAGACTCATGAGTTTTTCAAGTTTGATTTTTTTAATTTCTATTTATAATTTGTTGTGGTGGTTGGTTCCGCAGAGCTGGAAAGCATCAGAGACATTCTCCGTGGTAGCCTGCTTCATTTTGTGGTCATCGACCGGTTTCGGGCGTTCGCCCATCTTCAGGATGCGTTCTTCAGACAGTGTGCCAACACAGACTCGTACAGAGACTTAGTTTCACACTAACTGAGGTGTATTCTTAAATACTCAATATTTAAGAATACACCTCAGTTAGTGAGAAACTAAGTCTCTGTACGAGTCTGTGTTGGCACACTGTCTGAAGAACGCATCCTGAAGATGGGCGAACGCCCGAAACCGGTCGGTGACCACAAAATGAAGCAGGCTACCACGGAGAATGTCTCTGATTCTATTTATAACTTTATCAAATAGAAAGAGGCCTAATTGGAAAGGAAAATAGTAAACAACAAATATTAGTAAATAACTATAGTAAGAGTGACATTTTATTATTATTAATGACTAGATAATTCTGACTTCACATTATTCCACCCATACAAAATACAATAACTGTATTTTCAATTGTGAGTGAAAACTGATTTTCTTTTTTGCAAACATTACACTGTTTATTAAGATATTTTGAATAGGGTTAAATTGGATTCGAGTCAGGACCGAATTATGAACCAAACACTCCTCATCTAAAGTTCACTGTATTTCTCCCTCAAGCTCGTAAGGAGGAACTGGAAGGAGAAGTTCGTCAGAGGAGGGTTGAATAGCCGGCTGTATAAAAGGCCTGAATCTAACAGAAAATCAATCACCGTCAACGTTCAACGTATTTTGTTCTCAGACCGTCACTCTCTTTTCACGCTAAAATATAACAGTATAAAGTCCTTGCAGTGATTATTATTTGCGCATAGTACAAACAGTGTTCATACGTTACTACCATAATAACGTTACTCAACGTAATTATATCTCTTCTGATCAACCCGCAAAACACCCTACAGGGGCGAATAGCCGAAAGCAGTCGTTGACCATAATATGAAGATAGCCTTCACTTTTCAGTAGTCCTATACTGCTTTCAAAAAAGCCATTCCCAGCAAGTTAAACTGTAAAAATTCTGATTTCCAAATAAACATAAAAATTAAATATAATTTTATATTGAAAATAATTTATAAATATTTAATTAATAATAATCTATAATATCTGTAATTAATAATGTGTTGAAAACAAACAGCCTTATAGCGCATTACCGCTCGCTACATCACTGACTCAAAACCCTAATCGCAATAGCACTACTCACAATTACACAACAGGCCGTAGCTATCATCTCTAATCATTGACTTGTTACCCATTATAGCTCAACTTTTGACAACGATGATATCAAACTAGGTAACTAGCTTTAGATATCTTTCATTCTATCAGTATTGTAATATAGAATATAATATTTATGTTCACTTAATTATAGCAACAAAAAATTTCTCAAAACTAACTGTAGGTATTTCTTCTAGGAGAAAAATTAGAATTTATTATAAAAACAATTCCTATTATTTCCTTTCGTGACGGATAAAATTATCCGTTTAATTCATTATTCATTTATTCATTCGTACAATTCATTATCCTATTTTAAAATTTATTTTGTTTTTATAATCACATCAATAAATTAGAGGCTTCTTAACAGTACATATATATTTATCCCTCTTATTTAACGTTAACATAATAGGTTTTCTGTTTTCTATAATTGTTACAACTATAATTGATATGGTCTACTTGGCCATGTTATATATCAAAATCTAAATACTTAATTAAATAATTATTTTCCAAACTATCATATCATATCAAAATAAACAATGAAAGAGCTTAAAAAAACTTGGTGTTAAGAGTCCATCTTCCGTGATGAACTGTAGTTTTATTGAACTCTGTTCTTTATCAAAACTCTCTTAGTTTCTCATTTTCCTCTTCTAGAAATGGATCTCTTCAATAATAATAAAAAAAACAACTGATTTTCACGAAAATGTCAAGCATTGAAAAGGTTTTTTTTTTTTGCGAATCATAATAAAGAAATACGAGTAAAACAATTTAAATTGTGCACACCAATATTTTATACCAACAAATAAAATAAAATATTTAATCATAAATTATACATTATATATTATACGCTATAATGTTAGTCCAATTAAAAAAAAATCGAAATTGGTTACACACCGATAAAAAGCTAACCTCCCCCACAAAAAACACAGATCAAATAATAATTCAAACACATATGATTTTTGACAATCTATATATATAAAAATTTAGCATCCGTATGTTTGTGGCCACAAAACTCGAAAAGTAGTCGATGGATTGACCTGAACTTTTTACACATAAGAGTGTTTATATACACTTTTTACTCCGAAGTTCCCACGGAAACGGGAAATTCCGAGCTAAAATCCGTTCAAACGGCCATATTGCGTTAGCACTTGCTTCTGCATAGGTATTGCTGCTACTTGATGGAAGGAGATAAAACAGCGCATTCAACTCTTAAACTGTCACTAAACATGCACTTCACAGAAAACCCAACATGTAACATTTCTAAAACACATGGGAAAGGTTCTTCGGGCGTGCAAAATCATTGTATGAGATGAGTTACAATAGCTCACAAGAAGTCATTGGAAGATTAGACCATACATTGAAAGACTTGCGAAATAATCAGCTTCCAGTGATACCTCGCTCAACACCAGCTGATGAAATCGCATGCCTGCTTGAAATATTCAACTCTTTGGAGCACAATAAAAAAAATTCATTTAACATCCAATATGAGAGTTCAACTTCAAAACGATCCAACAGCTTCCATATTTTCCAGACAATTGCTCTAACTCGGTAACAGCACTGCTCCTACAAATCCAGAAACGGGAAAAACCACCTTCCTATCTAATTTCTGCAACATTGTACATTCAAAAGAAGAATTAGTAGACAAGGTATTCCAAGGCATTGAAACAAATTATCAAAATCACGCATGGTTAAGCGGAGGAGCCATTCTAGCGGCTAAAAAATGTCAACGTACTCGATATGAATAACATCATTCTAAATAGAATCTCAGGTGAAACAGAGACATACAAATCCATTGACTCCGCGAGGGACCAAAGTGAAATAATGAATTTTCCAACGGAATTTCTTAATTCACTCGATGTTCCCGGATTACCGCCTCGCATTCTAAATTTGAAAATTGGAGTGCCAATTATATTACTCCGAAACATCAATCATCCAAAGTTATGCAATGGTACACGATTAGTAATTACAAAATTGATGAATAATCTAATTGAAGCAACAATTCTAATTGGACCTCATAATGGTGAAGACGTACTATTTCCACGAATACCACTCATTCCGACAGATATGGCGTTCGAGTTCAAACGACTTCAATTTCCAATTGATTGCTATGACCAACAATAAAGCGCAAGGACAATCTTTTTGCAAGTGTGTGGTTTGAATTGAGAAAACGAATGCTTCTCTCATGGGCTATTATATGTCGCATGCTCCAGAGTCGGGAAACCATCTGATCTTTATGTTTATGCTGAAAACGGACAAACAATAAAATGTAGTCCATTCACTAGCTTTACAATAAAAAAAAGACTTATAGTTAAAAACATTTTTTCTTTCTTTCCTTTCAGTTTACAGCAACGCAAAGTAGGGTATTAATGTGAATGATTTGTTTTCTTGGTGAATCTATATTACCTATAATACTTCTTTTTTCTCCCCTAATAATTAAAATCAGACTGAGTCACAGCGAAGCGTGGCCGGGTGTAGCTAGTAATATTATAATAATAAAATATAGTACAACTGATTCGACTGTCTCCGTAAACGTTCGGCACTCATTCGGGATTGAAATGTTCCACTCACCCCATCTATAAAAAAATCTGTCTCACCCCACTCAAAACTATCCATCATTGTCTATGATGGTTTTTCATGTTACATTTTTTATCAAATCACCCTCCCATAAAACATTTTCAATGTTTAAACTCGTCTGGAAACTCACACGTTTTTCTCTAATTGGCTTCACAATTAATCAATTTTCTTCAAATTTGAACTTTTACTAAAAACGTTGATTAGCCTGTGTAACATTAAACATAAATAAGGTGTTGGGAAACTAATATTCATGCATTTATATGCCTCCTCTTCAGACATAACAGTTTTGTGAATGTGACTCCATGTTGAACACCGGGCAGCATACATCTATCAGTCCCCAATAAAACGTGAAAAAACAGTTTAGAGTTAATGTCACAAATCATATACGAGTAAAATCCTCCTATAATCAATTTTTCCGGATAAATATTTAAAAAAAAAAAGTATCAGTGAGGAATTTATGATTTTGTTTACTATGCATGTATTGGTGATCCTTAATATCTTCTCATTTTGTAAAAATCTGGTATGAAACACTCACACAGCTTCCTGCCGTTTTCTTCAAAAAAATCTTCTTATTGCCGTTCATCTTTTCTCAAAAAATCTTCATTTTTCCTTACTGCAGTTTTACAAAAAAATTATAATTGACAAATTTTATAGTTAGTATACCGAAATTCGTCGGTGTTTTTATGGTGAAAATTGCGAAAACTGAAAAAAAAAACTGTTCAGTAAAAACAGAACCTCCGGTTTACTAATTTTCTTGAAACTCGGAATTTTGGCGATTTCTTTATTTCTAATTAATTTTGTTTAGATGATAGAATTGTGTAATGTACTGAAATAGCACTTTAGAAGTAAAACCTAACCTCCACCCACACCCCAAAAAGTGCCCTTAAATGAATTTTTCGAGAGAGATGTTTCAAATAAAAAGTGTATCTCATAGTATGTATAGTTGTATTCAAAGTTTAGAGAAAATCGTTGAAGCCATTTTCGAGAAAATTGTAAAAAGTGAAAAAAAAATTCAGTTAATTGACTTCCGTAAGGAATTTTGCGGATAACTTCCTGTGGGAAGTCAAGTTGGAACTTGTGATATCAAACGGAATGTCAAGTTTGAACTTTCTGCAATTTTCCATTGGAGCTATGCGGTTCACATAAATAAAATTAAGATGCCTGGTTACTAGCAGCATCCATGATTGGCTTCACAATTAAACTGGTTTTCTCACAAGGAAGCTTTGACCTCATATTTGCACTGATATCTTTATTTTACTGCTGTTAACTTTTCACATAATTTTATATAGGTGACGACTCTAAATAAATTATGAATCTAATTTGTATTTCTTGTCAGAGTATTAAAATTTAATATACGAGGCATGTCCAGTAAGTAAGTGTACTGAGGCTCTCACGGCCGGAGGGATTTTGTTTTCGACATGTTGGCTACACTGTCGTGTAGCCTGATTCCTCCCCTCCGCAACGAGACCGGTTCGAGGTCAGTACGTTGAGAACTGTCGACGCGACAATACGTTTCGTGAAAAATGTCAATCCAATCTGCTGCCAAGTGAATCGAGTGGAGGCCGGGCAAGAGTTTTTGAGACGCTACAAACTCCATGGAGATGAATTTCTCCGCTCCATCATTACTGTAGATGAAACTTGGGTTGCACACTACACACCTGAAACCAAAAGGCAGTCTCAACATTGGCGTCACACCTCTTCACCCTCCGCCAAAAAGTTCAAAACTATAATTTCAGCCAAGAAAATCATGGCATCCGTGTTTTGGGACTGTCAAGGCATAATTTTAATTGAATATATGCCTCAAGGGGAGACCATCAACTCTGCAAGATACTGTGAGACCCTAAAAAATTGCGGAGGGCGATTCAGAACAAAAGGAGAGGCATGCTGACAAAGGGAGTCTGCCTGCTGCACGACAATGTGAAGGAGATGAAGGAGGAGGTGGAGAAGTGGACGAAGGAGTTAGCGGGAAACTACTTCGAGGAAGGCATCAAAAAATTAATACCCCGGTTCACCACCTGCATTGAGAGGAATGGTGACTATGTCGAAAAATAGCTTACATATTTTCAAATAAAAATTTGTGTAACCTACAAAAATTCAGTACACTTACTTACTGGACATGCCTCGTACGTTAATTGGATGTCATCATCCCGAATAATAAAATCATTGCACCAATTTCATTATTTCTTCGCTTCTATTTAACAGCATACCCATTACATTGATACAGAAACCAGTCTGGAGACCAAAAAAAAATAGGTAAATACTTGAGGGGATTCTATTCTACTGGAGATAATGTTTGAGTAAGATGACTAAGCAGATTTTTAACATGTAGAAAGTAAGTTGCTGTCTTAAATTGACTAAGCTGCTGTCTTTCAATAGAACAGACACACTATAATCAACATTTGGATCGGTGAATTTCTTTTTTACCACAAAACTGTATTTTGCTTTTAATTAATTCCCAATATGTTAACCTTAATTTATTAAACAAGAATTATTCTTTTTTTAACTTAAAAATTTTTGTTTTCTTATTAATTTTAAAATATACATTAATCATTTATTTCTTCTTTTAGACTTTTAGAACAGGTTGTTAGAATTGGTATAACATTTTTAGAAGATTGTACCTTTTTCTCGTTTAATTAGCTGAACATTAACGAAATAATCATACTGAATGACTATTACTTGCTGTTTATAATTTTATTTTGCCTTCCGAGTATACCAGTTGGGTGAGCATTAGAAATTAATTTAATTAGTACTGGGTACGTATTTCTGTCTGTGAATCCGGAATACAGAACGGTCATCTTTTCCAGACAAAACAGAGGATATCAATTTTGCCAGCAGTAAATCAATTCATTATAAATTCTGATGGCCTACTTTTATAACAAGAATTACTTTGCATCCTTACGGGGAAGATTATGTATCAAATTAAAATTTGAACAAGCTGCGGTATTAATTATATTTTAAATTATTTGATATATACTTATATATATACAAATTTAATTTTTGAAAGTTGTTTCTGGAAGGCGGTTCTTTTATATTTCACTTTAAACCAGGTAAATGAGCTAAAAGGGGTGTAAACCAGTTGTGAACGTTTTTTTTTAATTATACCCTGTATCGACTTAATTCATAATCGAGCACCTTTACTAATAATCTGCATCAATTTTTATAAATAAGCTGCAATAATTTAATTTTTTTCCTCCTAAATTGTTCGCTCATTTCTATGGTAACTAAAAAGTAATATTTACATAATTATCTATCTGCCACATATTTTGTATGCGCTCTGACACTTTATTGAACATGATGCAGTTGTGTTTTAAATTATTATGATCCAATCATTTTGTTTAAAATTATAGTCTAATCATTAACTTGTAGCCATCCATTTTATAAGGAACTAAGTTTTCATATATTTACCAATAATAGGTTCAAGATAAACAATGATAGTTACCATTTTAGAAAGTATTGACAAAAATTATATTCAGGTCAGATCTAGGAATCTTTTTCTCTTCTATTAAAAACACAATTCACTTTTATTTTCTCTAATTAATTTTGGTAAGCATATTAAATATATACAAAAATGTATATCTATTATTCATTTATTTATTTTATTTTTTTTAATATTTTTAGAAACAAGTATTTTAGAATGTCGGGAGGTTATTTTAGAATGTCGGTTATACTAGCTCTTTAACCGCCTAAACATCAAAGTTATGGTTTTGTTGTTTAAAGTATACATACAAATTGAAACATATAATTGAAAAAACTTAATACAATAGGACTAAAGTAAGAAACACAGGTAAAATGGTACAATGAAAGTTGAACGATACAATTACACTTGATGCGTTTTGACTGTACGCATTACTTATCTATCCCTTTTTAAAACGATTCGAAGATTGAATGTCTTAGAATTAAAAAATAATTATCATGTTAAAATATCTAATTAATTTTTTATAATATTATAGCAAGAACAAAATATTTTAAAGATTATAATTTTCCATGCTCAGAACATGACACACAAGAAAATCATGTTTACATTCCAATTTGGAGTAAACACTAATTTGAGAAGTGATTAAAAATTAAATCTTTCCTTATTATCTTATTAAAATCCAGTTAAATTAAATAAATAAGAACAATATTAAATTGTCTTAAATTATGGGTATGCTATTTTATACAGGGTCCAGTTATTTAGCCTAAAGTATCTTGAAGAAGGTTATAATCATTATAAAAAAAAAACTGAACTAAGCAAACTTACGAAGTGGTTATCAGTAATTTTTTTATATAATAATATGATTATAAGTACATCTACTGATATATTTGATTATTACTGTGCCCAAAATTTAATACTCTGAGTCTAATCTACTGCTAAATAAAAATATAAAGGATTTCCTGACTATATAATGTTACTACGTGAGTCTCTTTATCTAAACTGGATATTTTTTTTTTTATGGAAGCCGATTTCGAAGTTAAACATTCTAATATGTTTTTTATTGGTAATTATATCATCGCAAAAATTTATCTGGGATATTATATAGGTTAAGTGAATTTAATAAACCCATTTCAATTTGCTTGTATATCAGAAGATTTTTCTTGTTGGCCGTTAGTTGTAATATGAAAACAATAATTAGTTGGCTTCTCGACTAATTGATGGTAAAAAAAAACAAAACCAAAAAGTAAATTTTGTAATTGTTTTTTATTATGACAGTTCGATGTATTTGGTTTTTTGTTTGTGTTTCATGTTATAATTTTGTTTTGTATTGTTCCTGAAGAAGACAAACAAAGTTTGTCGAAACGTCGAACTGTCATAATAAAAAACAATTACAAAATTTACTTTTTGGTTTTGTTTTTTTTACCATCAATTGGTCGAGAAGTCAACTAATTATTGTTTTCATGCTTGTATATCCAAGCTTGGTCAGGTTAATTATTTTCGAGAATTAACTTTCACTTGTTTAGTTTTAATTTGAAAACTTTGTACAGAATCTTTTTTTTTTTTTATTAGTTCCTTGCGAACCTCAGTTTCGAACTAATTGATTTAAATTTCAAGTTAAACTTTCCTCTTTTTCTTCTTGTTTACTTTATCTTTTTAATTTACTTATTTGTATTTACAATTGCAGTAAAATGATAAACAATGTTAAATACAATATGAACATATAAAATTCCATTGAACATATTATTCCACTTCCTACAGTATAAAAGTAGCTCACGAGGCTAACATATCTCCAATGTCACCACAGAGACAGAAGAAAGAATTGCTTTAGAGAATCAACTGTGAACAAAGCGAGTTTTCTCTAGATCTTAGGCAAAGGGGAATTCAGGATTGTGGTTGAATAATGGATGATTTGGATTTTCAATTTATGGGTTTCTGAATGCGCTGGGAAATGATACGTTTTGCGTTTTTCAATACTTATGAATTGAGATCTAAAAATCTTATTATTTCCGTACAGTTTGGGCAAGCTTTGCTGGGAATTTTTAGCATCAGTTATTATTTTGGGTTTTCAGTTACTATGGGAAAGGTAAAATGGAGATGTAGAATAGTGCTACGAGAACTTACACCTCAACAGGCCGCCAGGAGAATGGATACTTGCCAGTTTCTCTTGAAAAATCCATCTGACATAGGCTTCTGCAAAAGAATCAGAAGTGGATTTCCTGGCAAAATCCTGAAACAAGTGGTTACTCAAACGACATTTCCAGTTGATGCAAGAGGGCAATTGGAGAAAAAGTCGACGATGTTGTGCGTTTTCTGGAACTATGAAGGAATAATGTTTCACGATGAAATTCCGACCTTTACTGCCAACACCTGGAATAAATACACAAAAATAGCATAGCGTTATCCAGCTTTAGTCAATCACAAAGAAATTTTGTCCTATCAAGAAAACGCTGGGTCACATATCTCCCGTCAGATTAAAAAAAAAAATTTAAGAACATGATGAAATTGAACTTCATTTACCTGTATCCTATAGTCCAGACTTAGCTCTATCCGACTACTATTATTCACATGCACACAGACGGGCACACACACAAAGAGAGTTCTTCCCTTTTATTCGGAAACGCCTTCAGATGCGGCATCTAGCCATTAACTATAGGCTTACGCACCTTCTGTTTGGCCATGGAAAATGGCAGAATATCTGCATAGATTTAACATTACGCTTCTCCAGCCTTCTCCTGCAGCTCCTCAAAACAACAACCAGTAAACCATTTATTATAGTTCCGAGAAAATTGATTTTTGAAGATTCTAGGAAAGCTGGTAAGTCAAGCTTCAGTCAAAAGTCATTTTGTTCTCCCATCTATGTAATATTGAAGTCACTTAGTAAGCATTGCAAGTTTGAAGAACATTTGACAATTATTACTATGTAAATTGCACGTGCCGCGTTTGTTTTCTATATCTGAGATTTGTTTCACATCAATTTTGCTTACAATTGTTATTTTATTGATGAAATTTGAATAGTTTAACACAAATAGAGAAAAATGGTTACATTAAGTTTTAGATTTAAAAATGTTTGATTTATTTATTTGTAACTTCAAAGGTAATTGCTTCAATTTTAATCATCCCCAAGCGGGGATAAGCCTGACAGAGATAATTGTAGGAGCAGTCACGTGCTCTGGATGTTAGCTTCTCTCTAATAGGCTAGTTGTCCTACAATCAATTTGGACTGATTAGTTCTACTGCTAACTGTACAAACTGATATATAAACATAATGTAACAAATTTAAACTGGTCAATTAATAGGGTGTTATATGTCACTATAAAAGAGGGCGCAGACAATCTTGTTTACAGCGCGCTCTAGCTTGGTCCGCTCGTCTTAATTCATTGTACTATGACCTGTCTGATATCAGCTGCACCATTATTTTCTATTAACAAAAGCGTTATTTGTTATGTTTTTTTTATTAATTAATCTTCATAAAGATGATTGGAATAACTATGATCTCATCAATTTATAATTCAAGGAGCCATCATCATTTCTAAATATATTTTATTCACTTATTCAGTTGTAATTTCTCTAAATTGTAAATAAAAGTTCTTACTTCTTTTTTTCAAAAAAACTTAATTTTATAAAAGTTTTATTCTGCTTTTGTAAAAATAGACGAACGACGGATTCATCGTTGAACAACACTGTTCAATCTAAATAGTGAATAATTAAATCGTAAACAATTCTATAATCCTCAGTGGCCTCAATACTTTGAATAATATGGATTACACCTTCAGAATAGATTTCTTATTTAATGAATTATATCACAGAGAATTTATACTAATTAATATGATCTTTCAAGTCACAAATTATAATATTCATAAGAAAATATTCTGGCGATATGGGCTCCTGACACATTTCAAAACATAAATGCTGACCGAGTAGCACTTTATCTGTGAGAGGGAATATTTAACGTGAATTAAAATAGGTTCTTATGGTAAAACTGAGTTTTAAAATAACTGAGTTAAAATGTGTGGACAATCATGGCTGATACCCATCCAAAACTACCACCACTCTTCCAGCAGTATCTCGGAAAAGTCAACATAAAATCACTAAATAGTTTTTTCCATTTCACTATTCCTTACGTAAGATATAAGAGAATCTACACTTGTGTGATATTGTTCCTTATAAGAGAAACTGTATTATCCATAAACTTGCTCTGCAATTAAGATAAGAATCCGGGAACTAATTCGCAAGTTCCCAGGTATATTTAAATAACTGTTGTGATAGTTAATCATAATTCTTCATGGTATATACTTAATTAATTACAGTGTGCATAAAAAAAGTTAGATGTTATAGGAATGGGTGGTAGTTGGTCAGCCATGTTTGTCCAGAATAATTCAGTTTTACCAAATTTAATGTTTAACATGTGTGAGTAAAGTATTTTCTCTTATTACTGTAAGAGAAAGTAGTTACGATTGCGTCAAATTTTCGATATCTAGTTTTCACCGGAAATACAGATTTCAAGGCCCTCCTAAGTCCGAAAAAGTAGTTTTTAGAAATTTGTCTTATGTTTCAACCAGTAGGTACTACAACAATGAGATAATGCCAAAGATATTTTCCATACAATAAAAAACACTTTTATAATAAATATTTGATAAAAAAATTGAAGCAGAATATAAATTTGCTATTTAAATAGTCATTTACTACGAAAAGTAAAATAGAAATTAAATAAATATTCCTAAATATAATAGAATTTTAAAAACAGATGGTGAATCGAAATGTATTGTGAAGAAAAGAAAAATAATAAAAAGCCTTTTAGTGAGTGCCTAAGTCACTGGCCAGGTATTTCGGGGTTGGCTTTGTATAATATAATATAGTTGATTATAAAATATGATGAGATGCAAAATATGTGGTGGGCAGCAGCACTGATATAAGAGAAGCAACAAATAGAAGTAAAAAAGTCATTGAACTGTTCAAGGATATAGAGCAGAATACAAGATAGTACGACATATATGGAGTTGTATCATTAAACAAAGTTTTGTTTGCCATGCTGCTAAAGGCATATTCTATTCATTCTGGATGACAAAACATGAAACTATAATTATATTCATAAAAATATGTAGGAGGTATTATCCTAGTTTAGCAAATAAGAAGATAATAATAGTAATGTACATAAGTTTTTTGCAAATATTTTTGTAATTATGCTTTATAAGGAGTGATATATACTTGTGTATTAAATGTTTAGCCAATGCAGGTGACTGTGTTGAATTAGGGTTAATAAAAAGCTCCAGTGTTACGGAAGGGATTAGCTAAGTGGTTAGTGTACTGGACTCCCACGCGGAGGACTCGGGTTCGAGTCCAGCTGTGCTACTCTTAGATTTTTTCTTCCTAGGAGCCTCTACAGCTCACTGTCCGGTGATGGACAGTGATGTCTGTAACGAGAAAACACTGTCCAGAAATCGGCAGTGCACTGAGAAGGCTCCGGTCGCCATTGACCATAGATTTTGACGCGCTTTAAATTAAAAAAAACAAAAAAACTCTTCAGTATTATTGATATTAGTGCGTTCTGGACTGTCTACAGTTCTTCTGGTTTAAACAATGTGTAGCCAGCCTTAAGACATCAATTTCCTCACAATTTTTTTTTTATAAATCCTGCCCTTCCCAGTTTCTTCAAAACTTTCCAACGGTTTCCAACTTTGGTATATTATTTAAATAAAGTTCTCTTTATTATTAAATACATTTCCCCCCAAAAAATCATTTAAGGGAGTTCTGGAGGCGCGGCAACAGTAGGCATACAATTTCAGTGTAGTATGTGGTCCATCCGCATACATACCTAGAAGACAACTAATTAACAAAAAAAAATCTGGTGTGATATACTCACACCGCTTTTTGAGCTATGCTGTTCACATTCACACACACACACACACACTCACAATTTGCTAAAAACCACTTTCTCAGGGACCACAAAACGTATATTTCCGGTGAAAACTCGATATAGAAAATTTAACACGATTACAATACTTCCTCTTACTGGGAGTAAGAGAAAGTAAAAATCCCAGAATTAAAAAAAAAAATTCAATTAAATATGTATATAGTAAGAGAAAGTGCTATGAGTTTTTCACTCCATTTTTTTGTCATTTCTAGAGTAAGAAAGATATTTATTCATTAGAAGCTAGATTAGTTCAGGAGGGGGGCATTGGCAATGCGGAAGTCCTGGAAGAGCATGCTGCACTTACATTTTCTCGTCGTGGAAGCCTTTATAGCTCACTGTCCAGTTAAGAACAGTGTTTTCTGTAGCAAGAAAACACTGTCTGGAAGCTGGCAGTGCACTAAGATGGCTCCGACCTTTGGTTGGCTATAAGAGCTCAGAGAGATGCTTTGGATATCGTAGGACTTGGCCCTTCCCCACAGACAATTAAAAAACAAACAAAAAAAACAATATTTTGCGGCAACGGCATTACAAAAAACATTACTTTTTTTTGGCAATTTGAAATAAAGTTAATATCAATAAATGGTTTGTTCAATAGACAAAAATGACCAATTTAATGAATTAACCCATTTAAGATGATTTTTTTTTATTACCATCTATTATTTACTAAAACAGAATGCTTTGTGATGGTTGCATTTTCGATGGAAATACTTATTTTGAAGTACTCTGGTTGAGAAAAACAATTGGTTTGTATATGTGAACATAAACAATGTATAATTAAACAATCTGAAAAGATTCCAATATGAAGATTTCTATCAAAATCCTCTAACCAGACGTGCTATACATATACATATATCAATCTACCATATACATTTAAGTCGAATCATATTTATGCGATTCATTTTATTATTTAAAGCAAATTGATTTTAGGATTTTCCAGCCTTTCTTCTAAAGTGTATACTTCAATATAGCTCTTCCAAGATCTACCAGTTATTTATTATACCACTGTTGAAAATAAATGGTTTTGTAAAAATTCGAACAGTTGGAGAATGTTACAAGTTGTGGAATGCAGTCAAGGGAGAAAGTACTATTAAGTGTTTCACACCAGTATTTTTTACTTTTTTTAAAGTAAAAAAATAATTTTTTAATAATTTAGTGTTGTTGAATTTTTTTTTTTTTTCATTAATTTTGTGGGGTAGTAGTACAAGTATAACTATGTTCTGCATATTGATGAAGCAACAGGTTATTATAACATTTTTTTTTTAAATATTTATTTAGAGATTCATTGTTCGATATTAAAACATGTTCCTTTAGCCTTCAGCAGCGAATAACATTGTAATTATCTATATTTTTTTTTGCAATGCCATGAACAATTTTAAGCTAAATGACCTAATTTTTGTAGTAAATGTTAAGTTATTTTAACATAATAAAATCATAATTTGTTTGATTAAGAATTATAAATGACCACTTTATATTTGTCAGCCATATAAGTAAAGTTATAATTAATTACTATCAAATAAGAGAGTACTTTAGTATATATCCGCCTATAATTAAACACCTTCTTTATTAAAACATTCTGAACTGCTACTTTTTATTCTATACAAAATTTTGTAAATATTAAAAATTTATCTTCAACCTTCAGATCTTGACAATGTGAATTAATCGTTCTGACATTGTGAAAGTTGCCGTCTTTTAACTGAATATTTTCAATAATTTTTTAAAGATAAAGATTTTTTTTCTTGATATCAATTTTTTTAATGTTTTTTTTTTGTTAATTGTTATACAGACTTTAGTTTTTAGGTTATTGATATGTTTGTTATGTTAACGCTTGGGGGGGGGGGGGGAGACTCTACAGCCATGAAGGGCCTTGACCTCCCTTAGTAATTAATTTCCAGACATTTCTGTTCTGAGCATTCCTTCTCCAACGTCTTACTCCCACGTTTCTTAGATCATCTTCAACTTCCTCAAACCACCTCCTTCTAAGTCTTCCCATCTTTTCTTCTCGATTCCTATTCATTCTCTCTAGATGCTCCAGCTATTCCAATCTTTTAGCTTTCATTGGAAATGTGGGTGGGTCCGCAATGCTGGATAACATCTGATAATTTATCCGTCGTAGCATGAATATTGATTTTATTCCTGACCGGTTTCGGATTTTCATCCATCGCCAGAGCAAATTCACCAAGTTCGTGTAGAGAGTTCACTTCAACATAATGTTTCTGTTACACCAACAAGTGTGAGTGAAACAGAAACATTACGTCGAAGTGAACTCTCTACACGAATTTGCTCTGGCGATGGAAGAAAATCCGAAACCGGTCAGGAATAAAATCAATATGCATGCTATGAGGGATAAAATGCCAGATTTTACCCTTCGCCGAGGCAAAGTGAAAAATCTCCGATGCAACCAAATCTGGCGATGCATACAGCTCCATAAGTTCTGAGTAGCTTTTTATTTTACCAGTTCAGTGCAAACATCTTTCGCAACACTCGCTCTTTCCCACACTCGGAACTGCTTGTTTTCACTCTCTTTTAGTATCCAGGTTTCATTAGCATACATTGCTATTGGCCGGATGATTGTTTCATACATATTTAGTATATGATTTCGGGAGATATTCTTAGATATCAGGATCTTGTTAAGCGTAAATATACACCTACTTCCGGCACCCATTCTCTCCTTTATTTCGGCTTTTTATGTCACTATCCTGGGTAAACATGGCTCCTCGATAATTAAACGCCTTAACATTTGGAAAAGTGTACCATTCATCTTCACTACTTGACATATTTTCATATCTGGAGAATAGCATATACTTGGTTTTCTCGTAATTTATATGAGTAGGGATAAAAAGTATGTTCTGGGGCTAGGGATACTAGGTTTCCTGTCATGACAGAGCGCACTACATCCAATACGATGACCCCATAATTGCAATGAGCTATGTTCTGGCGCAAGGGCTAGGGATACTAGGTTTCCTGTCTCCCAACATCCAATACGATGACCTCATGAGCACCATAATTGCACAAAAATGAACGCCACGCAATCCTAATAAATGCACAAAATGAGCAGCACTCTCATCATATAGGTAAGATTTTATCTTGCTATGCTTTCAACGAAGCAGTTTCAACGACCCCCTCTCCTCCTATTGGATTCCGAAGATTTCCGAGTTTACCCGAAGTCCTTTTCACGATAGGTATAAAAGAGCGGCAGCAAAAATAATATCGAGTTTAATAGTCGGTGTCGTTGGAAGTGTTAGCATGGATAGCTCGAAGGTGTTTAGTGTGTCCCAGCTTTATGTAAGGAAAGTAAAACCAACGAACGAAAGATTTGGACATTGGTTATTGTTAGAAAATATGGAAAATAATAATCTGGTTTCCGATGTCGGTAATATTAATTATACGGAAGGAGAACAATTACTAGCAAACGATAACGGTCTTGCCCCAATTACGGAACCATTTTGCGACAATATTATGCTTGTAAAGATTTGCGGCTTAGAAGACTAGATGGAAAATCTAAACTAGTTAAGAAAGAAATATGTGGCTCTTTTAATAGTTATATACGTGGAAAGTTTGGACAATTGGTCTCTGCAAAACATGGAGCATAGGTCATGCAAAACTACCTTTCCTCTTACTAAGCGATAACCTACTTGCAAAAGGAACAAGAGAAATAATCGGAGAAGGTATAGAAAATATTACCAACAAATATAAAAATCCAATATGCATTCCTTACAAAGTGGAGTTAGCAGACGTAAAATTAGATAATCTATTGGAAGTATTGCCTGACTTGCTGGAGCAGCTCCGCAAGGAAGATTACTACCTAATGGACATGGATATAACACAGGACTTTGCTGGAATATTTAACAAAGAGGAAATGAGAAATTATTTAACAAGTAACTTTAACTTTTGTAACCAAGGAGAATACATGGAAAACGGTAATGTTATTGTAAATAACGATAAAACAGTTGGGATTGATTGCTTAACATGGTTAACATCTAACGCCAGAATAAAGATTTATAACAAATTCGTATGTCAATTAACGAGTCCAGGTGTTAGTAAACAGATTGGTAACCATATAATCGATTTTATCAACTGTCCGGATACGAGATTAAAAGAAACATTTTCGTCTACTTCCGCCAAACAGCATGGTATTACCAGATTAGAAGCAACAATATACAACTATAGTATTGGAACCCCCCATAATGCATCCTATATTCCTCTAGAAGATTGTTTACACTTATTGGAGAGTAGTAAGATATATTTCCAGGATGCACCGATATACTCGGTTTCTGTTGCAAAAATGTGGACAAAGATTGCGGACGCTATACAGAACAGTTGTTGTCTTGTATTTAATAATATACTGCAATACGTTTATTGGGGGAACACAAATACAGGAAAGTTAACTGGAATACAGATAAACTTACCGAATGAGAAAGTCTCTAGGAAGAAGATTATAAATTACGTTCTATCTGCGTTTAGTTTTAATTGCTTACCAATTAATTATATAGAAGTTGTAGAAAATACGGACAACAAAGACAACGTTCGAATAATACAAAAGTGCTACATTAAGGCTGGAGAGACCTACTTCTCTAGGTCTAGAACACCATTCTCTACTATTCCAAAAGTTATAGACATCCAGGAAACCGGGCTAGTCTCTACAAGTAATATTATTCCATGTGTTTTAAGGAAAAGAACAAATAATACTAACAGACTGTCCCCATATACTATTAAAGAAATAGAGCCACTGTCGCCAGCGTACATAACATCGGCAAGGAAACGAAAACAGGAACTGGAAGAATTAGATGCTAAAAGACGGAAGATAGATTATTTGGAAAGGACAGCAGCAATAAAGGAAGAATATAAACAGCTTCTAGAGAAAGAAGAAAAGATACTCCAGTTAAGGGAAAGATTAGAAGACTATTTTTACACCCACTGGAAGAATTTACATCCGAATGCCGAGTATAAGGTGTCTGCATTTACCGTTAATAGTAAAGGTAAATATCCGTATGTGGGAGTATTGGCCGAAAAAGATGGAAATAAAGAAGTTTATTACTTAAAAGGCTGGCATAAAAATATTTTTATTAATGCATATAACAATAGAGAAGTACTTATTAAAGATGGATACGTTATTATTCCTTACAACGGAATGGAATTAATTAGTCTACCTACAGAAGGAACGTTTGTCACGTTTACTACAAATGGCCTTACAACTTACCATGGCCACACGTTCTCCAAGATAGAAAAAGTAAACTTTTACACCGATGTATGGAAAAGTAGGAAAATATCGCATTTACCCAAGAAGACGTGGACCAAATTAAGAACATTACCATGCAAGAGATAAAAGATCCTATTAAATTTCGTGACTGTAACCGTTTAGAAGAAATCGCAGAAGGGACAGAATTGGTAATTACTAGTATTAAGGAAGTTACACACAGGAAGAATCTTCGTTATATATTACACTTCGAAAATATAAATATGTTCTACTGCTCGAATTACTGGCTGGAAAGAGAATTGGTGGATATGGATTTAAGTTACAGAATAAAAATTAAATTAGATACCTTTAAATATACGCCTAATAGGAATAAGGAAATAGTAGTATTTTGTGTGTAAATTAAAGACAAAATATCCATAATAATACATAATAAAAATGTTGCAAAACGAATATTGTATTTTTTGTAATATACTTGTATTAATAAATGTACATTTACTATATTACTTTGTGTTATCTGTAATAGATCCTTTCTCTTCTAATTCCTTTGGATATGACAATAAAGAACTTGTTTTAGATAAATTACTGTTACATACTAGTGTTAAATAATAAGAAAACAAAAATTTTGATAAAAATTAAAAAAATACATATAAAAATCGTGATGGACTTCGGGTAAACTCGGAAATCTTCGGAATCCAATAGGAGGAGAGGGGGTTGTTGAAACTGCTTCGTTGAAAGCATAGCAAGGTAAAATCTTACCTATATGATGAGACATCGCTATACACAATTTTAATTCATGAAATTGGACATACTTTAGGATTACATCATACTTCAGATATTAATTCTTTAATGTATCCATATTATTATTTTCCAAACAATATTATAAATATTAATGATATTGACCTACATAATCAAGAAATTGATGCTACACAGTTATTGTATGGAAAACCAACAACACCGCCACCACCACCACAGCAACCAACAACAACAACATCGACACCGAAACCTCCACTTCGTCCAACATCTATTGATATTTGTTACTATAGAAATCTTATTGACAATTTTTTGGTAATTAATAAACGAGTATATTTCTTTTACAGAAAATTAGTATGGACAATCCCCATTCAGAAAACCCTTAGAAATAATTGGGATTTAAAACACCCATTGACAATAACCAAATGGTTGGATTTTTTGCCCAAAGATTTTGTTAAAGTGTCCGCAATTTACCAAAAGCCAAACAGTAATATTGTTTTATTTGCTAATAGGGAGGTTTACACCATACATTATCCAAAATTACGCCTACTATCAAAAACTGATTATAATTCGTTTTTCGCAGGTAAAGTAAGTAGTAGTGGAAATGGTGTATTCAATTCATTTAAAGGTAGAACCTATGCTATATACGATAATTTTTTTGTAAATGAAATAAATGAATGTAACTTTACTAGCGAATTTATTGGAGATGTTTCAAATGTATTTCCAGGCATCCCCCGCAGCGTTACCACTGTGATTAAACATACGGATGGACGTTTGTATTTTAAAGCAAATGATCTTTTTTATATTTTTAATGAGTTTTTAGAATCTTCTACTGGCACGATTAGTGACCCATTAACTTTATTTAACATTGAATGTGATAGAAATGATATATTAAAACAAGTGTATGATATGGTCAAACAATTATTACAAGTAAAAGGTATTACGCATCCAGAAAAAAATATTGATGCTATTGAATTATATGATAACCTTGATCATGATTTGTAAATTTTTTCCTATAGGTTAGGTTAAGAGAGAAAAGACAATATGTTATTACAATGTTTTTTTTTTTTTTATTGTTCAGAATAAAATGGTATTACAACTGGTTTACAAAGTGTTCTTAAATAATTAAACTGTTTATTTACATCTTCATTAAGTCTTGCTAGCTTGAGGTATTCATTTCGCAATAGAGTAATCTTTGGAGGTGGATATTTAAGGACTTCTTCTAACCAAGTAGGTTTCCCTCTAAACACCATCATTTTGTGAGAAGACTTTTCAAAAGAGATTATTGAATATTGAAGGTTAATTGGTTCAGGAATTGATTCATTCTTCTTCTTTTTAGAAAATAAATTAATGTAAACTTCTTTGTTAAACTGAAGAGTTTTCCAGTCATCCTCGCTCAAGTAGATAACTTCTTTTTTTACCCCTTTCAAAACCGCAAGAGGTACACCTTCTTCAGACAGATCAGTTATTAACTGTTTGTTACTGCTATTAGTAAGGGGGAAAACTGTAGTTAGCTGCATACCAAGTTCACTAGCCATGGTTGTTGATGACTAAGTAAAAAACCGGTAATTTTTAGCTTTTTAAAATATCACTCCCCACCACAACCATAACGAAATTTCTTCAACTCAAGCTTGATGTCGTTGTATAACCAGGAAATTGATGTGCAAATACAAGTATCCGGTCCAGTCTCACAGTTAGGATTTGACCAAACACACTCAAAGTAATGGTTATTAGGCGCTATTACACTGTATTCTTCAGCATACTTTTCCAATTGTTGCAAATCTTTATGCAACGCAATGCAAGCCTTGGCTAATTGAGGACCTGCTAAAGTGATGTCACAATAAATTGCAATAAACCTTAGATAATCTTCACCAGTTTTAATGTTCTCCCAATGCTCCGCCATTGTAACTAAAAGTTTAAGGAATCCAGACAAATATATACCTCCCCCACTACCAGGAGACTTAAACTACTCATATAGGAACCAATTTTTCACAATAGGATTAAGTATTACAAACATGGTAAGCCCTGTAGTAACAGGTCCGGACAGGCAAGAAAGGTAATCATGGGAGGGGGGAACTAGGGTGAGGGGTGATGAGAGCAAACTTTTTTCGGTAGAGGGGTAAAAAAAAGTAGGACGAGGGGGGATTCACTTTTAGGCATAGGGACAGTGCTAGGGGAAAATTAGGACGAGGGGACACTTTCCCGGCGGGGGTAAAACTTAGGGTGATGGAGGCCGGGGGTAGGGTTGGGGTACTGTCCTCGGCGAGGGTTCGAACCCAGGGGAGGTAACCGGCCAAACTAAAGGGGGTAAACCGGATCATTTTAGGGCGAGGGGGGCGCCGGGCACAGGGCGGGGGATAACTATCTAATCGAGCCCAGCTTAGACCCATGGCTTTTATAAAAGTAAATATAAAAGGGGCATTCTGACCAATCCACCATGGCGGCCGTGTTGTTGGTCACCCCTCGCCATGGGTTCAAGCGGGCTCGCTTAGATAGTTACCCCCGCCTGTGCCCGGGCCCCCGCTGCGCCCTAAGTTGATCCGTTTATACCCTTTAGTTTGGCCCCCCGGGTTTTGTTTTTTTTTGTTTTTGTTTTTTTTTTTGTTACCCCCCTCCCTGTTCGACCCCCCTCTCGCCGAAGACCAGGTTAACCCCCCCCTACCAACCCGGCCCCCTCACCGCAAGTTTTACCCCCCGCCCAGGAAAAGTGTCCCCCCGGCCCTATTTTTTTAACCCCCCCCCACCCTACCCCTCTCCCAAAAAAAGGTCCCCTTATCCTAGTTTTAGACAATCAACTGTTGGTAGAATGGAATTTACGCATGCGCAATGGAGTTTGCTGTTGACCACACCTTACCAAGTGAGTCAGCTTAAAACTAAGTTTCTCTCTCTCTCTCTCAACTGTCGGTAGAATGGAATTTCCTGCTTTTTTTTTACGCATGCGCAGTGGAGTTTTGACCACACCCGCGCATGCGGTGTGAGTGAAAATCGCTGCTTTGAATAAATGTTTTTTCCTCTTAGTTTATTGTTGGTAACAATGGTTGATGTGTGGGAAAGAATAGTTGCTCTGAAGAATTATTCGCAAGTATAGTCCTAAAATAGTTCTAAAATAGTCCCAAGTATTTAAATTCATTTCCAAGTATTTTAACACATCTTTCCTTATGTTCACCTAAGTATGCTTCAAATGCTCAATATATACCGCACCCATCACACTGTTTAAAAATCTGGAGGACTTTGTCCTTATAGTTTTATGTGCTGGTTAAGAAAAAAATTTATGTGATAAAATGTAAGGAATAAAATAAATAAAATTTCATTTTTAATACATTTTTTTTTTTTTATCAATTAATTTCAAATAATACATATTATTTTAACTAATACTTCTAACAAAATCTTCTCTAGAGTATACTAAAACAAAAGAGAGAAAAAAATGGAAAAAAAATATAAAAAAGTGTTATGAAAGAAAAAAAATGAAGTACTCACAATTGCTTAAGTTCTAAGAACTTGTATGTATTCGTTTTAATTCTTCATACTCTCGGAATTTGACGCATCCTCTCTGATGGTCCTCTAATATTCGCTGAGGAGCCCAATACAACCCACACCCTATACATCTCTCAAAATCCGGATTTTGTCTAGAGCATTTACAAAGATGCGACAACAGGCGCGTACTTTTTATGATATGGAGAGGGTTAATAGGGCACTGAATTACTATAACAAAGAAAATTTATATATAAAATAACTATATATTATATATAAAAAAGTTTTATGAAAGAAAAAAGTACTCACAATCCATATCTATGTCGTGGATACGTAATTGAGGCATTGTATGAGAACTGATATAACTGCTTGAAATCGGGAGAGCTATATATATGTAAAAACCCCTCTTATTTTATTCTGTTCAAGGCAAACTGAATAGAAAACATACATACAAAAAGAATTTTTAAGCAATTTTTTTAAATTCCATTTTTCACAATCCATACACATTTAGGACTTCTTAATTTATGGATGTAGCAGGGACACTTTTTTATCAAGTAAATTGGTATTTTTATTTTACAATAAACACATTTAATTACATTATCTTTTAGTTTAATAAATCCATTAAATGAAAGTACCTCTTCACTTACATCTAATTGACAATTTTTAAATGTATTTAATCTAACTTCATATACATCAAAAATCTATTAATGAATTGTTTTCCCTCATCCATTTAATTAACATTTTACAATTTTTTAATGCACAATTAAACTTATCATTAATTAACATATTATGATAGTCACATTTACTCTCATTATACTTGATGGATTTTATAGTAGGACAACCAAAATTTTCTAAATTAAAAACAGTTTTACCAATATGTTCACTTAGAAAATTACACTTTTCCAATCCTTCGCTATATAAATAACTATATTTTAAAGTTAAAAATTTTAATTTATAGCATAATTGATCATAGTCCACCTCACCATATTCCCACTTGATTCCATGGAGATTTCGGAAGACCCATCTGTTAGGTGGTGAGTTAGGCTCTCCAAATGTTGGTGGTTTGAAAATCCAGTGCTTCTCTAAACCATCAAAGTCCACTATTGCTAATTCCTTGACAATATATGACCCCTTCTTAATTTGGTAACACTGAATATCAATCACTACAGATTCACACATGATGAGTTACGGTTTCCAGATTCTTCTGGAGTTGTGGCTGTATTTATATACAAGTAATCCACCTCTACTTTTATCCATCTCTACTTTTCTTTCTTTTTTTATAATTTTCTGACAAGACCAGATAAAGGATTATATTCTACTATAGTATCATGTAAAATTAATGCGTAGGAGTAGGGTACTTAGGGGCGTTCTGGGCCAGGGGCTATTACTAGTCTTGGGGGTTGCAAGAGCGCTGCTGCCATCATCCAAATCGATGACCTTAATTTAAGAACTCATCCAAATCAATGAGCCTAATCGATGACGTCATCCCATCATTCAATTCGAAGACGATTAAATTATATATTAAATTATAAATATAAATTAAATTATAAATAATTAAATTATAAATAAATTATGAATTATAAATAATTAAATAAAATGAAATAAAAAAGTTGTTTAACCTGGAATCGAACCTTAATTGTTGAGTTAGAAGTCGGTAATGCAAACCACTAGACTAAAGAGGTCACTTAGTTCATAGTAGTAAATTATCATATATAAGTATGTTGCCCCCAGGAAAATGAAACAAGGTAGTTTAACATTTATTTCATTATAGGGGCATTTAACATATCTTTTAATAATTGATATATCTTAAACGTTATTAGCAGTGGGTGGGGGGAAACAAAAAATAACATTTCTTTAATAATTTATTTGGGTGTTATTTAACACCATGATATATAGCAAAAACTAATTATGTGAGAATAAGACGAAAATAATAAAATTGGCATATTAATGTATTAAACAGCATCTTAAGGCATAAAAATGTTAAAACAGTTGCAAACTAATGGTAAAATAAAACAAATTGACATATTAATGTATTTATTATCCATCTTAAGACATAAAATTGATGTATCCAAAAAAAATCTTAGCCACAAATAATATTAGAACGACATATTAATGTATTTATTATTCATCTTAAGTAAATGTTAAACTAATGGCGAATATGTGACAAAAACATAACATCTTAATATAATATTAGAACGTTATAAAGGGTAAGGGGTGAAAAAAAAAAAATACAAAATGGCATATTAATGTATTATTAGACAACATCTTAAGACATAAATAAGTTACAAAACAACAAGCAAACTATGTGAGTGAAAATAAAACATATTAATGTATTTATTATTCATCTTAAGACATAAAAATGTTAAAACAGTTGCAAACTAATGGCGAATATGTGGCAATAAACCAAGTAAAAATTGACATATCTAAAACACAATATTCATTATATATTGCAAACTAATTGAGGTATAAATAAAACAAATGGTTTATTCAAAACATCTTAAGACATAAAAATAAAAAAAGAATGTAATTATATGACAATAAGGTAAAACAAGTAAAAATTGACATATCTAAAAACACAATATTCATTATATATAGCAAACTAATTGAGGTATAAGTAAAACAAATGGTTTATTTAAAACATCTTAAGACATAAAAATAAAAAAAGAATGTAATTATATGACATAAGGTAAAACAAGTAAAAATTGACATATCTGACCAAAGCGGTCACTTAGTTCATAGTTGTAAAATGTCATATACACACCTCGGGAGGAAATAAAACAAGGTAGTTTAACATATCTTTTTTATTATTTAACAACATTTTAGACAATATTAAAACATTATATTAGACATAAAAAAGGTGATTAGGGACACAAATAAATTGATTAACAACATTTAATGTCTGATACAGCTATGTTGATGCAAAACGTCTAACAAATATATTGGCTGTGAGAATAAAGTAACAATAATACAAGCACATATCTAAAAACACAACATTATATAGCAAACTAGAATAAGGAGACAAGTTAATTAACATATCCGCAATCCCGCCCAACAAAATATTAATGTAAAACATTGAGGGTGAGCCACATAATGTAAAACAAGGTATAACAATTTAATAAAAGCGATTAACATTTACTTAAGTGCAAATTTAAATCATTACATATGGTAAATTGAGGTATAAGTAAAACAAAATGGTTTACAAGGTATTATTTAACAACAATTTAATAAAAGCAATTAACATTTACTTAAGTGCAAATTTAAATCATTACATATGGTAAATTGAGGCATAAGTAAAACAAAATGGTTTACAAGGTATTATTTAACAACAATTTAATAAAAAGCGATTATATGAGAATAGACAAATTAAAACATATCATAGACAAACTAGTGGTAATATAAAACATCTTAAACATAAAAAAAGAATAGTGGGAGAAAACACAACATTTACTTAAGTGCAAATTAAATCATTACATATGGTAAATTGAGGTATAAGTAAAACAAAATGGTTTACAAGGTATTATTTAACAACAATTTAATAAAAAAGCGATTATATGAGAATAGGCAAATTAAAACACATCATCATAGACAAACAAACTAGTGGTAATGTAAAACATCTTAAACATAAAAAAGAATAGTGGGAGAAAACACAACATTTACTTAAGTGCAAATTAAATCATTACATATGGTAAATTGAGGTATAAGTAAAACAAAATGGTTTACAAGGTATTATTTAACAACAATTTAATAAAAGCGATTATATAAGAATAGGCAAATTAAAACATATCATAGACAAACTAGTGGTAATATAAAACATCTTAAACATAAAAAAAGAATAGTGGGAGAAAACACAACATTTACCTAAGTGCAAATTTAAATCATTACATATGGTAAATTGAGGTATAAGTAAAACAAAATGGTTTACAAGGTATTATTTAACAACAATTTAATAAAAGCGATTAACATTTACTTAAGTGCAAATTTAAATCATTACATATGGTAAATTGAGGTATAAGTAAAACAAAATGGTTTACAAGGTATTATTTAACAACAATTTAATAAAAGCAATTAACATTTACTTAAGTGCAAATTTAAATCATTACATATGGTAAATTGAGGCATAAGTAAAACAAAATGGTTTACAAG